>NMRB01001550.1:17934-65236 GCA_002633025.1 Notospermus geniculatus | reverse complement strand
CTGTAGTGTCACTGTCGGGATGTATGCTGTGTAGGCCTACGTACGGGATGATAAGTTTCAAACTGATCATGTCGGGAAGGTTTTAGAATATAGGCCTAATAGAATTCTGTCTGGGGAGGCCTTCCGCATGTTGCTGGTCAGTGAAACCAAGGTTATTCATCGAAGCCGGCGGCGAATCCATGACATCGCGATCGCAATCCAGGCTGTGCTCGTGCTATTAACTTGTTGGTAACTTAGGCCTTACGCAGTGACGGAGTTTTCACTTGCTTATATGAAATTTACGGATCATAATTA
The DNA here is from genome assembly GCA_002633025.1 of Notospermus geniculatus. NCBI lineage: Eukaryota > Metazoa > Nemertea > Pilidiophora > Heteronemertea > Lineidae > Notospermus > Notospermus geniculatus. The sequence continues at coordinate 64,942 of NMRB01001550.1, read as the reverse complement.
TTATCATACTTGCGCAGGGTCCGCATCCCTGGTTTTTTTTGGCTTGCGTATATTATGTCTTTGTGCAACCTCCCTCGTTTTTCACTACCGTGAGTGGTAAAATTTTCCGCGATTTTGCATTGCGCAGGCAAGCGTCCAACGCTACGTCGCTAGGACTTAATTACCCAATACCACACGCTCAACTTGAAGCTTGCCGTTATCAATAGAGTTCCGACTTGAGGGTACTCGGGCGCTAATTGCCCGCAGTACTGCGGGGCCGCGGGTGCCGCGGGAGCAATGCGGGGAGAGATACTGATTGGGCGTGTACCGTAATCAACTTGCCTGCGGGCGGCCCGAGCGGGCGGGCGGGGATTTCGCCCTCGGGTGGTAACAGACCTTTAGGTGGTACTGTATATCGTACGGGTTTTGACCTTGACCTACTTTCAAGGTCACAGGGGTCAAACTTTAATAAAAACCAGGAACCGTACGAAAGTGATATCTCCTCCTGGACCGTTGAAAGGAGGAGCTTGAAACTTGATATGTTAGGTACTCATCCACTATTGTGCACAACACTCTTGGAATTTCGGTCCAACTCCCTGTCTTTCCACCAGGGGGCATTATGTGAAAAACACATTTATGGTCATTACTCCTAAAGTATTAATTGTGATAAAGTGATGAAATTTTGTGTGAAGGTTTATCTGCGACAGCTTCACAATATATCGTAGGGGTTTTGACCTTGACCTAGTTTCAAGGTCACAGGGGTCAAACTTCGATAAAAACCATGAGCCGTCCAAAAGTGATATCTCCTCCTTCACCGTTCAATGGAGGAGTTTGAAACTTTGGTATATATTATGTACCCATCCACTAATGTGCACAACACTCCCAACCCCCAATGTACTTCGATCGAACTCGGCCTCTTCCCACCAGGGGTCAATATATGAAAGACACAGGAAAAATAACCATGTCTCCATTACTTCCTGTCGAAAGCGGGGAGATATGCGATGGGCTCCCCATCGACATTGCTCTAGTTCAACTTATTTCTAAATGGTGAACAAACCTCAGAGTTTCATCATGCATGTAGAGTATCTTAACGAAAAGGTAATCAGGAAAAATCTACTAACTTGGGCGTCAACCAGAATATGACTTAACATAAGATAAATGTGAGAGTCATGTTTCTTGCATCCCAATAACTTACTTTCACTCATAACAGCATTCCCAATGATTCCTTTATCCTTGCATGGTGTTTGAAAATAACGTAACTAACAGAAACACACTTGTTCATATCCACCAATTGGGTTCAATTGAGCACCGTTATTTTTTCAGAGGAAACAAAATTTAGACGACCTCTTTGGTCCAGCGTCACCCCCGGCGTTACTTGACACTGATGTCTTGGTAAGAAATATGGAGAGATAATAAAAAACTGGAGATGTAGGAAAGAGTTTCCAGATCAAGTGGGAAACTGATTGTCAATACCTTGGTTATTTGAAGGGAACACGGGGTCAATGTGAAGGGAGCTCTAATTAAAATACTTTTCAGGTGCTGCTGATATGGTTTTGACTTCCGTCGTCTTTTCTACCTGCATCTCCAGTGATCTTATCTTTTCCATATTATTTGTGTGTGCCATAGTCTGTAGTTGGTGTGGTGATGGTGATGTAGTTTTGTTGTTTGTTTTCTTGTGTGTCAATCAACCTGGGTTCTTGAAAAGGGAAACTTCGTTATTGAAATTCTCATTTGGTCTGCGATTTTCTACATGTAAGTTTTGGCTGGAAATTTTTATATCATGACTCCAGGAATATATACATAAGCTTCTCAATCTCAGGGCCTGGATAACTGTTTTCAGACCTATCCTCTATCTTTACTTGGTGGGAAATATTGTTGATCGTTCATCTGTTTTGTAGGTATCCCCCAGTCACAAGAATATCTGGCGACCTCCAGAAAAGGAGCATTTCAACTTTGAGGGACCTGGGCACCCGAATCAGAAGGTATGAAATCAAATGAAATAATCACCTTGTCTCTTCTTTCTGAAGTTACAGTTGGTGCAAATAAGCATGATTTAAAGAGGCGCCCATTGTGGGACTTCCAGACAAATTATATTGATGTGCAATTTCATATAAAAGAAAGATAGGAGAACAGAAAAATGCAGTGATGAAATTTTTTGATTTGTTCACTTTTGTAATAGCACTTCCCTTCCCTTTCAGGGACCAGCTATTATATCAGCCGGGCAATCCCCTGCTCTCTCCTCACGAAACTTTCAACCGGAGATAAAGAAGAGTGGCGCCATGACCGTTGAAGAGCTTGAGCGTCAGATGCTCGACCAGGTTGCTCCCCAGAGGAAAGTCTCGCCCCCGTTGGGTGGTATACCAATGCCGATCGGGACGCCCCCACATCATCATCACATGCCTATCGGGACGCCACCTCAGCATCCGCAACGGCCGTTCTTTCCCACGCCTCAGGGTGGACAGGGAATGTGGGTAAGTCTGATAATCAGCGACGAAGGATTGGATGCTGTAGCCTGTAATCTGGGAAAAAACTGCACGGATTGGCTATATTTTGATTTGGCTGACTAAATACACAGAGGTCAAAGTTCAAAATTTAGGCATTTGGTGGCGCGTTTCATAACTGCTTGGGCTATTGACTTGAAACTTGGTACATACATACACTACACCCCTATGTCAGGTTACCAATGACACCACTTTTCGGTCCAATTCGATTCTCCGCTTGGCAACCAGGTGGCCAAAACCAAAGCTCAAAGTCCAGTAACTCCTGAACTGTACCTTGATTGTCTCCAATTTTTTATCAGGCATGTCAGGTGCATCTAATGAGGATACACGACCCTGGAACATTTCGATTTAACATTTGTCATTTGTTTTTCTGGTACGTTCACCCAGGTGAGCACATGGTCCATGGACCATTTTTAGGTGCTGCTGATATGGTTTTGACTTCCGTCGTCTTTTCTACCTGCATCTCCAGTTATCTTATCTTTTCCATATTATTTGTGTGTGCCATAGTCTGTAGTTGGTGTGGTGATGGTGATGTAGTTTTGTTGTTTGTTTTCTTGTGTGTCAATCAACCTGGATTCTTGAAAAGGGGAACTTCGTTATTGAAATTCTCATTTGGTCTGCGATTTTCTACATGTAAGTTTTGGCTGGAAATTTTTATATCATGACTCCAGGAATATATACATAAGCTTCTCAATCTCAGGGCCTGGATAACTGTTTTCAGACCTTTCCTCTATCTTTACTTGGTGGGAAATATTGTTGATTGTTCATCTGTTTTGTAGGTATCCCCCAGTCACAAGAATATCTGGCGACCTCCAGAAAAGGAGCATTTCAACTTTGAGGGACCTGGGCACCCGAATCAGAAGGTATGAAATCAAATGAAATAATCACCTTGTCTCTTCTTTCTGAAGTTACAGTTGGTGTAAATAAGCATGATTTAAAGAGGCGCCCATTGTGGGACTTCCAGACAAATTATATTGATGTGCAATTTCATATAAAAGGAGAACAGAAAAATGCAGTGATGAAATTTTTTGATTTGTTCACTTTTGTAATAGCACTTCCCTTCCCTTTCAGGGACCATTATCAGCCGGGCAATCCCCTGCTCTCTCCTCACGAAACTTTCAACCGGAGATAAAGAAAAGTGGCGCCATGACCGTTGAAGAGCTTGAGCGTCAGATGCTCGACCAGGCTGCTCCCCAGAGGAAAGTCTCGCCCCCGTTGGGTGGTATACCAATGCCGATTGGGACGCCCCCACATCATCATCACATGCCTATCGGGACGCCACCTCAGCATCCACAACGGCCGTTCTTTCCCACGCCTCAGGGTGGACAGGGAATGTGGGTAAGTCTGATAATCAGCGACGAAGGATTGGATGCTGTAGCCTGTAATCTGGGAAAAAACTGCACGGATTGGCTATATTTTGATTTGGCTGACTAAATCATGATCTGTTTACTGATTTGGCTGGCAGTTGGCCCAGACTCGCTACAACCCTGATATTTTCGAAGTGTTAGGAGACTGCAGGTAGAGGTCTCATAGCCTTGTGAAGGTCCCCAAAATGCTTGCATGATACGTACTTCAAAAAATTAATGCTTAGTTTTCAGCACGGCATCGAAAAAACAGCAGGCAGAGCTCTAATGTATCCACATAGAGCATAGTACATTTTACACTACACTAATGTCGGAGGATGTAAGCACTTTCTGAATTCAATACAGTGCGGCTTTAAAGGTCAAGTAAAAAATTTGATGTCATTAAACACTACAGTGGTTGTCTTTCAGATGTCGACTCCAGGCCCAACACAGAATCGAATATCGCCACCTCAAGTCGTACCTCAGCAGCAGATGCAAGGTCAGCTGCATCCAGGGTTAATGAACCAACCATCAAGAGGTAGGGACGCTGGACTCTGATGCATTGGCTATCCATATTATTAACATCCATGTACTGGGGTAGTGTAGAAACCTTTCCCACAATAACCCATTACCATAGAATAGTTGCTTCATGTAATTTTTAGAAATGGCAAAAACACTCCGTCTTTTGTTCTGCATTAGGGCTCACATAGGGCTTAATTTCTGATGACTTTAAATCCTTCTATGTGCCTGAACTGTGAATAAGTTTCCTGGGTTCGAGGCCAGTCAACCAGGGGAGTGATTCCCAACTGGTCTGAAAGGATCAAGTGAGCTCTGATTGGGCTGTCCACTGAATTGTCTCTGGAGAGACTGGGTTATTATGTCGAGGACCTGGCTCTGCGTAGAAGTTGTACAGATTGTGCCTTTGAAAGAGATTGTACATTTGTACATGTGTGTACANTAAGGATAGTGGCCTCAGCTGTACACTATACACTGCTGTATGCAAGTAAGGATAGTGGCCTCAGCTGTGGTTTCGATGCACTCTACTAATTCAGCTGAAGAGTGGACAGATCCGTCAGGAATTCAGGTGTTGTCTGAGATGGAAGATTTTTTTGCCCATTTACGTTCAGGAACATGAACCCTGGAGGTAGGCAGTTATGAAGTTCAACTATGTTTAGTTTGAAACCATAGAAGTTGTTTGTGTACATTGTACATAGCATGCCTGTGTGTGTCTTAGTCACTGTGTTGTCCTGTGTGTTGACCTATCCTTATGTAATACAGGAGTTAATAGGAGTGAATCTCCCTTCCCCGGACCTGGAGGCATGCGTCGGACACCCTCACCAACGATGATCGGACCGCCAGTCATCGACAACCGAGGCATTCCGTTAAACCTCTCCCCTGCCTTGCTCGCTAAGCTTTACCCACATATGCTCAGAACTCCTATCGGTATGGTATTATACTAACTCTATTAATAATCGTTCACCCATGTTGCACTGACAAAATTTGGCCTTGGTTGAGTAAGGCACACCTGTTGATCCACTGAGCTATGTAAGCTCAATGTGTTTGCATTGGTGAGCTAATTAAAACTTACTTGGTTTTGTCTTTCATTCTTTGCATAATTCTGATGGGATGGCCCAAGCTACTTCTCCTGCATGTGTCTGTGGACCGGGTGTGATGTCTGCATACATGTGTGTAATGCATGGCCTGAGCTACATCTGTCTGTGAGATTTTCCATTTGGCTACAAGGGTCCTGTTTCAATTTCACATTTGGCCACATGGAAGAATTCTTTAAAAACTTTTGTTGGCATAATGTGGCGTGGATTACATTTGTAACTGATTGGTGCTCAGATGTAGCACAGGTACAATGTATGTGCAGCACCTACAGTACGTGCTACATCTGTAGGTCAACTCATGACCCTTGTAGCCAAATGGTGACACATGAGTGATGCAGTCATTCTTAACCATTCAATATACATGTAGAAGCTTTACATAGCATTGCAAATGTCAGTTCAGGCTAAAATTTTGTCTTTGTAACCAGGGGCTTGCTGTAGATACGTGCTTTACTGACCAAGAATAAACTTGAGTTAGACTAGAACTTGTTGCATGACTTGACCTGTTTGCTATGAGGAGGATCCTGCATCTATCTGTTGTGAAATATAATTCTAGCCCTAGTTTCAACTTGTGCTCTGCTTCAGCCAAAGGTCATTATAGAAAGCTGTCTTTGTTAATGAACCTGCACAGGGTCCCCGCCAGAGGGTACTTTGGGTACAAATATAGTACCCTAAAGAAATTTGAGGGTACGATATAGTACCCTGAAAAAATCACTTCAGTAATGTTTTTCTTAAATTTGTTACATTTCAAATGCAACTTTCATGCAGAAGGAAGACGAATTTTGCATTTTGGAGTGTAAAAAATGACTCTGGAGGCCATTATTAACAGAAAAAAAAATTTTGAAAAAAAAAATGTTTTTCAAAAAAAATTTAAAAAAATTTTTTTTTCTCCCCCCAGGTCGTACCCTGGAAAAAAATCCTCGCGGAAACCCTGCTGCAGAATGTCCGGTGCTCAGTTACATCTTGATTTGTCATAGGGCCACTCTTAGTTACCATACTATGCCAGTATAGCTGAGTTTCACACTGCTTTACATTGAGAGTTTATTGGGTACATGTACATCATATTGGTGATTGGAACTAAAATTGTCCCTTAGTTTTCATGTACATGTACCGGTACCACAATTTCCATGGCTGGAAATCTTTGAAGCTCTTACCAAATTCATTCATTTTGCAGGTCAAGTTCAAGGTGGCATGCATATGAATGCACCTCATTCAGCTCACGCAGGTAGAATCTCACCTCCTGGCCAAATGAACCACACGTTTATGGCAAATACTCCGCCTCATAGGTATGCTGTGTTCTTAAAGTTTTCAAAAATACTTTGCCAAATGTTTAATTTCACTCGCATGTGAGTTGTAGAAATCGTCCTCAGATTATAGAATTCAATTTTTACCGAAATTAACACAGTCGCTTAGGCCACACTTTTTATATTTATTGGATTACGGATTTTTCAGGCCGAAACCTATGTAGGAGGGGAGGGAATAAAAATAAAAATAAAATACAAAAATCTTTGACTTTTTAATTTTTTCCCTAGTGTTACGTGCTATGCGTCACAGAAATTCAAGGGGGAGGGAATAAAAAAGTGGAATGTGGTAAAAAAGAAATAAAACCTTTTATTGATGCAACAGTAGAACAAGAGATAGGGCCTAAATAGGGGCCTATATCCTTAAAATACAGGACGACAGCATTTAAATATCTTTTACGTTGTACCTAGTGGTCGGCGGGAAAAAAACAAGAACACAAAATAGACCATCGGGAATTTTATTTTTTTTCAACATTTTTAAAAAACCTGGGGGGCGGATCCGTAATCCAATAAATAAAAAAAGTGTGGCCTTAGAATGAGAGGTGACCAAATCCTTGCAGTGTATATGATGGTGTTCACCAAGTTGTTGGCAGGACAGAAAAGTAATGTCAGTTCAAATGGCAAATTTACCTGAGCAATACAGGAATCATCAGGCCAGAGAATCCCAGTTTCTTGAACCCATAATCAAGCCCATTCATTGAGGTGCATGGCTTTTCTACCTCCTCTCACTAAAATTTTTCTGGACCATTTTGGTATTCATCCCAACAGGATGCCACATCGAATGCCATACTCTGATCCCTCCCACATGAGGCAGCACAACCGTGAACGATGGCAAGAGGATCAATATGAGAGGCATTACTATAATCAGTAAGTATTGGGCTATTTGAATCATTCCTTAAAAGGCTTGTTTCCAAGTGTGAATTTCCCACTAAGACCAATGACACAAAGAACTACACATTGGTTGCCCGTGTTAGAAAGTGAGAACCAACTCGTACAAAAAACACGAATATGAAGAGGGACAGTGTTTGTATATTTTATGAAATAATGCCGGTACCAGTATGTTTAACAGAATGATAAACTTTGTGCCTATTCATTCTGTCTTTCCATTTCAGAAGTCGTGGCGGTTACCATCGCGGTTACCGAGGAGAAGGTGATTACCGTGGCAACCCTGGTTACCGTGGACGAGGCAGTTACCACAACAACTACCAGCATCACTACAACAATGAACCAAGAGAACCAGAGGATGAGTATGCTAACCTGATGACACAGAGAGAAAAGGACTGGATTATCAAGATCCAGCTGATCCAGTTGACGACCGATAATCCCTACGTTGATGATTATTACTACACAGTAAGCAATTCTGACATAAAGATTTTTTTCCAGCCTGTTGTCGGCCTGTGCCAGGCCCAGTGATTTCCACGACATGCTTTATCCTAGGTAAAAGGCTGGTGCTGCCGCCTGTTGTGAAATTTTTGAGTGAACCTAAGGTCTCAATCGGAGCTGTCAGTCAGTTGACCAATAGGTGTCACTATGGCCCAATTCAGTGCCTAGTGGACCCATTCATGCTTGATTGAGCACCAATCAGAATTTTTATCTCCCCGCTTTTTGAAAAAAGTCGGGGAGATATTGTTTTACCCTCCGCCGTCAGTCCGGCTGTCCGTCCGTCCGTCCGTCCGAAAGTGATATCTCCTCCTAGACCGTTCAACGGAGGAGCTTGAAACTTTGGTATATATTAGGTACTCATCCACTATTGTGCACAACACTCTTGGAATTTCGATCCAACTCCCTGTCTTTCCACCAGGGGGCGATATGTGAAAAACACATTTATGGTCATTACTCCTAAAGTAATTGTGATAAAGTGATGAAATTTGGTGTGAAGGTTTATCTGTGACAGCTTCATAATATATCATACGGGTTTTGACCTTGACCTACTTTCAAGGTCACAGGGGTCAAACTTTAATAAAAACTAGGAGCCATCCAAAAGTGATATCTCCTCCTGGACCATTCAATGGAGGAGATTGAAACTTTGGTATATATTAGGTACTCATCCACTGATGTGCACAACACTCTTAGAATTTCAATCCAACTCCCTGTCTTTCCACCAGGGGGCGATCCGTGACAAATACATTTATGGCCATTACTCCTTAAGTAATTGTGATAAACTGACAAAATTTTGTGTGAAGGTTCATCTGTAACATCTTCACAATATATCGGACAGGTTTTGACGTTGACCTACTTTCAACGTCACAAGGGGACGAACATTCCTTAAAACCACAAGAAACATGTGAAAAACACGTCTATGGGCATTATTTGTAAACTATTTGTGATGAGATGGCAAAATTGTGAGTGGTGGTGTATCTGGAATTTGGAATGTTAGGTACCATACTCGACTGCTAATGTGCCCAACCCCCAATCTATTTCGATCAAACTCAGCCTCTTCCCACCAGGGGTCAATATATGAAAGACACAGGAAAAATAACCATGTCACCATTACTTCCTGTCGAAAGCGGGGAGATATGCGATGGGCTCCCCATCGACATTGCTCTAGTCTTTTGTATTGGTGTGATAGAACTTTGCTGCCATCTTTTGGCAACAAGTGCGGCTGTCTGCTCCTATTGAATGTAAACGTTTTCTTCAGCAATACAAGATCAAACAGATGGCCAAGGAACGACGGAGGCAGCGAGGGAATCAAGGAGGTGATGATAAAGAACCCAAGTTGCTTCTCCCACAGTTTGCCAAGGTTGAGACAACCGCTTATACCCCTGGTAAGTAGTGTTCGTGTTAACCTTTCCACTACTGCGTACACAAATTCTTGGATTGTACATACATGATTTGTGCTGTGTTGAGGAAAGAAGTGCATTTTCCAACCTACCACCACTCACCTAAATGTTTGTACCATTTCACCGCTGTCCTTTGCAGCTCAGTTTGAAGGTTCACTAGGCAAGCTAACGGCATCGAGTGTGCATAACCCGAGACAGATTATCGATGCTAAAGTAACAGCTGGTGACGTAGAAATGAAAGGTGGAAAGTATAGACAGCTATTGATGGCTATAGAACAGGTACGTTGTGTTATCTTGATGAACCTCGGCCTCTTCTGACCCCCACCCTCGTTCCGGAACATTGTGGAACTTGGTGTTTTCCCGTAGTTATGTTCGTGAAATTGACCTCTGAATAAGTAACTCTTAAGTGTGGGAGCTTGTTAGAGAAGTTTGCAAAGCACCTTCAGTAAAGTGACTTTCAGTGTGCATTTTCACTGCGGCAGTTTCAGGCTTTTGCTCTACGCTTTGCCCAGGTATCTCGTACATCCACACTCACAATGCAACAGTTCAAGGGGCGTGTGAGAACCATGCTGAAGAATGGAATAGTTGTCCTGGAAACCAGTCTTTAGTAAAGTTAGAATCATGCTACCTGATTGAAAAACCTTCTGGTGATTTCATTCCAGATTTATAATATATTACTAGAAGTAGACGATTTAGAGAAACAAGTCCTTGCCCTACCACAGGATGACAGGTATACCTTCAGTTCCCCCCCCCCCCTTGGGGTGTCAAGATTATTGGTTTGGGACTGAACTGTGCTGTCCTAACTTCGGAGGCATCGTGCTCCTGGCGGAGGTGTCAGCTTGGCCCACTGTGCCAAGTTCTGTTCTCTGAACAAAAATGAATGGAATTGAACCTTGAGCCTCATTACCACGAGTCAGAAACCTACACCACACACCTACAGCTCCTTCTTTCATTTCAACAAATTGAATTTCAGAGAGGCCCTATACAATGAACGGCGTACGAAAATCAACCAGATGTTTGCCAAACTGCACTGTGATTCCAATGCCCCTGAACAGTTTGTGATGTACATGGCGATCAGAAAGGGAAAGAAGTTAGTCAACAGGATGATGCCCTTACTCAACAAGGTAAAGGACACTAGCAAATATGAGATATCTAGGCCTAAAGTCACCCAACGGGTTGCATTTTCATTTGTGTGGAGTTAAGTGTGGATCCACTGTTGCAGTTTTGCTTGCATCAAGCATCTTCTGGTTTGTTTTGTTGTTTTAGGCGGGAGCACCGAATCCATATCCGTCTCCGCCACTTGCCTTTCTTCTTGCCTCTCCAAGTTCAGAGAAGGCAGGCTACTCTGGTTCGGGAGAGTGCACTATCTCCCCACCCTCGGGTAAAAACTATCGTTGGTATCACGCCAACCAGTCACTTCGAATAATTTTTACATACATTTGATTTCAGGATCAGTTGATATCCATCGTGTTGGCGATAGTGAAGAATCTCCCCATTCTTATTAAGAAGGATGTTCTAGATGAGGTGAGCCTGTGTCTAACTTGCCTATTTTCCCATGGATATTGACAAATTCCATCTAACTAGGGGATGATTCCTGTTGTTCAGGGAGCTCGATTGGCAGACGCAGTAATGACCTTGGCTGCCAGCTTGGAGTGTGATGTCGTTCCCGTTTGCGTTCCATCTAGAAAGATTTGTTCTACATGTACTTCATGTTGAAGGTCCTAAGCGGTGAATCTGTATTGTATTTTTCTTCAGGTGTTGCCTGATCTCTATGAAAGCGTTTCGCAAGTCATAAAGAATGCCGTTATGCAAGACCTGGTCATGTTCGGGATGGCGTTGCAGAATGCTGCAGTCCCTACCAGTCAGACGAACCCCCTCATGTCAGCTCTACAGAATAAGGTAGGATTTGTGTTAGTTTTGCAATTCTTGGCTTTGAGTTTCAATGCAGACGTCTTTACCATAGTGCATTTTCTGCTTGTTTGTGTTTCAGTTTGGAGTGAGTACAGTGTGCTGCATGATGAGCAGAGCGGAGACAATCTATATAGAGTCACCAATGGATGTCGATAATAGTCAACAGGACCAATGGTAAGTGCTATATTTTGTGCGTCTCGGTGCCAAACTACACTTTCCAGGTTCAACTGGGAAGGTTGCCATATGAAAATGCTCGCACCTGTCACTCATCCACTTAGTGATCACACTCAGCATTGCTTAACTTCTAGCTGCGAGGCCAACCACGAGGCCGTAAAGGAATTCCTCCATGGCCAGTGGGTTAAGCCATGCCATAGAGTACCTCAAGGGGTTCAATGCAGTTTGTTCCCAAATGAATTAGATTGCGTGTAAAAGTAAAATGTCAGCTCATGGCCACTGTGTCTGGTGGGCACCTACTCCCTCCCTCCACCCCACTTAATGTAATGCATCATTTCTTCAAAACCAAGGGGTGACTGACAGGCTGCTGAAATAATCCCATCTTTTCAACAAGGCTGGACTGTCACTTGGAAGGTCTCATCAAACAAGCCTTTACTGACGTCATGTCTCCTCTGTTTTCAGGTCAGATTTTGTGATTGCAGTTGGAGATACCTTGTCCGTAGCCAATGAAAGGACACTAAGTCTGCCCAAACCGTTAGAAAAATTTAGTAACCTGATCTCTCATTTCGAGCGAGTGTTAAGCAGGAATATTTTGTCAGGCTTGGAGGATCGCTTGCGAGCTTGGACACAAGGATAGACGGAATGTAATTCTGTGACGATTGCTCAGAGTGTTTTTCAAGAAACTGTACTCATTTGAGGATGCACGGCGGAGGTATTACATGTGCTCTTGTGATGAATTCAGCACTTAATTTTGATACTTGTGGTGCTGCTCGGGCATGAGGATTTTCAGGCAGTTGAGTAGCCATGATTTGGTACTCTTTGCCATTTGAATGTTGAAACGTGTTGAATTACAAGTATTGCTAGCTGTCTTCTTTTCCTTTGTCACTCTCATGCCTGGTCACTCAGAAACTTGATCACATGGGTGCCTCAATGCCGAGTCAGGAATGGCACTACCCACTCGTCAAATTGCCTTTGGCTATTCCTCTGCCTACGTGGCTAAGGACTATTGGAAAAATTTCTATCAATTGATGGTAGATTTGGCTGATAGCTTTCATTTGGCTAATGTTTTGGCTAAAACTTGAGTAGGGCTATAAACCCATCCCTGATGAGTCATACGTTATCAGGGGTTTAGGCCAGACCCAAAAATATGTCTGTTTGCTGTAACCCGACCGACCCTACATAAATGGTACCGACCCAAAACTTTTTATAGGGGTAGTAGCCAATGTGTTTTTTTTAATGCCCCAAAGGACCCGATTTGCCGACCGGCAATGACGAAGTATGCCGACCTAAAATATTTTACACTTCAAAACTGAATGCCAGTCTGTCATAAACCCTGAAAGACATTGTTTTTTAAACACTAGTATATTTTTATTTTATTTTGTGGAAATTGCTAATTTTTTTCCACCTCCAACTAAAAAAAATAAAAATATATGCCTACCTACCTACCCAAGCTATTAGGGCAGGGTCGGGTTACAGCAAACAGACATATTTTTGGGTCTGGCCTTAGTTAACATTTTTGGACAGGAATTCATGATTTCCTTAACCCAAAAACCAGGAAGTATTGGGGCTTTTCTTGGAAGTCTAAATGTTCTTCATAAGCTTAAATACATTAGAAGTTTAAAATTCTTTGGAAATACTTGACTTCCTGGAGCCTAAAATTCCAAAGTATTTTGACTTCCGTGACTTCCAAACTCCCTCTAACTAAACCTCTGCATAAGGTACATGTAATGGGGAAACTTAGAATAAATCTAGTATTGGTATTTGAATGTGATACCTGCCAATGTTTTAGCAGGTATGTCGCACTTCCTCTGATTCTGAAGTCAAATGTAATTGACTGCATTGGCGGGTGTAAATTTCCCTGGGGATGTTTTTGAGGGAGCATGGGTTCCTTTTCGGTCGGTGATTCTGTTGTTGGAATGAGATTGGAGCATGATAAATAAATTCGAGGCGCTGCAGTACTTTTGATGCATCCTGTAAGTTACTCTGTATAATTGTACTGGAAGTTGTAACTTGCCACTTGTTGACCATTGTTGGCTGTACATGTCGGCTTCATAGTAATGCGTTATCACTAGTCTATGGTCAATCACTAAAGTGCTGTTATATTCTGTGGGACAGAAGCCATGTTCACAGATTTGAAACCAATGTTTGAAGTGGGTGGAACAGGTGCTGCACTTTACATACTGAACTGTATCACTGCTATTAGTATTAACTATTTCTTTGTTCATTATTATTGATTTACTTACTAGACCAAATTTCTAACAATATCATGGCTGGATTCCCTCTTGGTCGAGGTTGGTTATTTAAAAATAAGGCTGGAATCCATTGACATCATTTTGTTGCAATGGCTTGTCACAGTGTAAGATTTGACAGCGAAGCATGGAAACTTGGTGAATTCAGCCCTGACTACAAATTTCTTGTGATGTTATAGCTTCATGTTCTTGAATTATCTTATGGGATGAATTCACATGACACATTCAGCCTACTAACTGATTGCAACCAAGAAGCGAAAGTGAATCCCAGGCTTACAAGCAGGGATACAAGGCCAAGTCATGACAACTTGTAGGCAGTAATTGTTCTGGTTGGGAAGGGAAAATTTAGTGTGCCTGTGCACAGTTCCATTGAAATACAAAAAAGGTAGTACTGTAAACCGTGAAATTTTGGCGGCGCTAATTGTTCGTGATTTTTGTACTTCACAAATTCGCGAAGAATAAATTGCGCGATATGGCCCTTGAGCTTCAAAAATTTTTAAGGGCCAGCGATTCACGTGATTTCGCGAAAATAGAACGCTTGCGAAAATTTCAGTTTACAGTATGTGGTAAATAAACCTTATGGTTTCTTGTATGAACTAAAAGATGTTCACTGGATGTGCTAATACATTTGCAGATTGGTTTTTTGCCATAAATACCCCCAAAAAGAAATATTTTGTCATGAGATGGTCATTTTGTTCATTAGTTGCTTAGTTGGGTACAGTCATCACTGTTGATTGATTGATGGATTAATTGATGTGCTGTTATTGTCTGTTAGAATTTGTGCAGTGCAGTCAGTATCTGGACTTTCTGAACCAACATTTCATCACAAGTTTCATCTTGTGATGACGAAACTTATTTATATTCAAAAAATTCATCTTTTTGCCTGTCGAACACTGTCAAATTTTTTGGACAGTTTTTGGGACATGCATATGCAGGGTCTATAGAACTTAACCCCATGGGCAAGCCTTTGTTGAGTAGACATGAATTCAGAAAATTTGATGAAAATTTGAAGGTGTATGGCGGGCAACCAATCGATGGACAAGAAAAGGTCAGCATGCAGGTGATTTGGAAGTGTGTGACAGAGCTGTTCATTTTTGCACCTCGGATGTGTCAAATTCATTCGAATATTTCTGTATGTGATGTCAGAGTATCATTATGCACTATTATTCTAACAATTTGATGGGCCCGAAGTTGAATTCGGATGTAATTCTTAAAGCATGGAATTTCATATTCTAAGTGAATTGTTGAAGATAATTGTATGTTAATTATAATGCAGGCTATATCATCGATTCTACTCTTATTTCCATCTTGAACCACCAAAGTTTAAAATTGCTCCACCTTTGATCTTCGGTCTGTGGGGTACAGGCAAAGTGAGTGGAGTTTTCAATATTCCAAGATATAGTACATGTATTACTCTTATCGCTTTTTTTCTGATTCTCCATCAGGTTTCATTGGTGTCTAACATCATGAATATTCAATCATCTTCGACTGATAAATATCTAGGAATCTTAATTTTCTACAAAATTTGAGATAGATTGTAATATAATGATATCCTGTGAACTCATATTGATAAAGATTTCAGAATGCAGCAGCAGGTTGCTGTCTAAAATCATGTAATAATAAAGATTTTCTATTAAAAAGGTGTTTCACGACATACACTTGTGTTCTTTGCCATTCTTCAGGCCTTCAAACGCATTCATCCCGAGTAAGTCCTGGCTGAATAGCCACACCACCAACCACAGGAACAGTTGGCTGATGAACACCGAGTCCAAATGGCATTTTTCCAGAGTGACCAATGACAGGTTATTTGTTAATAATATTGAGGTTGCCAAGGAAAACGAAAACCTCCGATGTTGATCCAAGTGTGCCCTTGTCATGCACTTTTGTACCATACATCAGTGCAAGGTTCCGGAACCGGCACGGTATGCGTAAAGCCAAGTAAATCTATCACTTTCATATGGGGTTCACCAATCCATTTGTACAGTAGAACTGAAGTAAAAGCAATTGACTGGTATTCATAAAAGTTAGTTAATGCTTTTACTTACAATTTGCACAGCAATGTAAATGTACTACAAAATTTCAAGTAAAAGCATTTTGCTAGCTTTTATAAATACCAGCCAATGGGTCATATGAATAAAGACGAGCAAATGCTTTTACTTCAGATTTGTACAGCATTGCCTAGTGCATTTGTGTTGCAAAATCCAAGTAAAAGCATTTACATAAGTAGTCTATTCATTGTATACTCGATCAGTTCAATCACATGAATGGTCTCGAGTGATTGCTTCCTCATGGGCTTCCTTACATTATCATTGGGAAATCCCCCACGACATCAGTTCTATTTATAGATTTCTGCCTTGGCGTAAGGATACATGAATTAAAACACTCAAATCTGCTACCAATCATTGGCAATTAGGATAATAAGCACTAGAAATAGTCTTATAGTTGAAATTTGAGAAACTTCACATTGAAATATTTACTGTTTATTGAATTTGTTTGGGTAAATATTTTGCCGCGTATAAATACACTGGGGGTGTTGTTCGGCTCCTGTAATGTCAGAAGCCAGAAATATTTGTATTGACCAGATTTAGTCACGGTTTTGCGCAACTTTGTTGATATTTACCTTTCTCAATGGTCGACATTGATTGTTGAGGATCTAAAGAACGTTTGGAAGCAGAAGTCATAACAATACAAGATGGATTTTGCGTCAAATTACATCTTAAATTACAACGTCTCTGATGAAGAGTGTGTTTCATCTGATGAACTTGAGCATGGAATGACACTCAGGTAAGTTGATTTTATCCACCATTATTTTTGGGCATTTGTTTACTTTCCCTTTGTGACATCTTCGAATGCCGAACGAGCAAGAAAAGACGGCACGTCTGAACAGCGTAGGCCCCTCCTATGAGCTTTATTTCAAAACTACCCAACAAACATGACGTACCTAGGCTTAGGGCCTACGCTACGCACGTGTTGAACGTTAGGGCCTACCGGTAGGCCTACATTATTTACATGACGTACTGACGTCACATGAAGTAATGACATCACCAGAAGTTCTTAAAGCCCCACTGTATTGAATCTGAAAAACGCAAATCATCGCCGCGATTCTTGACGTCAGTGCACGACGTGTAAAATGTACTGCGCTCCATCTGAATACATTAGAGCCCTCCCTGCAGATTTTTTCATTGTGTGCTGAAAACTAGGCCTTGATTCTCGGAAATACGCATCAGGCAGGCATTTTGGGGACCTTCACGATGCTATGAGACCTCGAACAGCATTCTCCCAACACTATGAAAATCCAGTAAAATTCAATACTGTGGGGCTTTAAGCTCGACGACACAACACCCTTCATATCTGTTTGTTTTGGAACGCCTTCGTTCTGAATGTCACTTTGCCTGCCTACTGTCACTATAAAGTCTGATAAGATCTAGAAGAGACAAAAAAGCCTAGCATACTCAGGCTACTGATGGTTGTACACCCATTGCACTGTCACGCTTTCATTTTTGCTGAGTGGACATACTACAGTTCATTCCAAATCCCAGTGGCGCGGGGTTTTCAGCCGATATCTCCGCAACGGCTGGGTCAAATTCAACATACCATACATCAATTAACTTGTCTTTCTTGCCGGTATCTTTCTGCTATCTTCATTTTTCGCGTAAGGCCTGCATAACGGATCCCTTTCTCTAAACCCATTTTATTTCGCTATGCTGTTCAGTGCAGTTTACACGCGCGCGATGCATTGCGTCATTTCAAAATGGCCGCCATTTCGGCCGTAAACACGAACTGTGATTTGTGAAAGAACTTTTTTCTGTCACGTTTTTCGGGAAAATGACAGTGATGATGGCTGTACCACCAAGAAAGACAAGTCGATTGACGTATGTTTCATCAAACATGTCAAAATCGGCCCAGCGGTTGCGGAGCTATCGTTGATAAACCTCGCGCCAATCGGAAGTGGAATGAAGAGTAGTAGGCCTATGCAGCAGTCACCATAAACCTGACCACGTGATCTTGGCGTAGGTCTTAGTCACAGTGCACTGAGCAGTGCCATGCTGGATGCCACCATAAGTGCATGGACGACCCTGCCATACATGTAGTTGGTCCATGATCGATGGGGGACATTGACTCACTGAATCATAATATGTAATATCATGTCATTCTTCTTCTTGTTTTCCTCACTGGGACACGGTGATCATATTGATCATTATGCTGAGGCCTTACGGCCAAGAAGGGGAGTCCAGCCATGCTACTCATGTTTCTCACATGGTGGGGTCTTTTACTTGCCCTGGCATAGACACCAGGTACAAGGAACCTCGGTTTAACGTCTCATTCGAAGGACGAAGCAATGTAAAGTGTGTTGCTCAAGGACACAGTGATCAAACAGTTGGTCCTACTGAGTGTCGAATCTACAACCTCACGCCAACGTGACTACGTGGTCCAAGATGTGCCATTTACTCTTTTGCGGCCAGTGTGCTCTCTGTGGCATTCCTCTTGTTGTGCCCTCCATAGTCCATGTACCGGTACCAATGGTAGTCATAGAACTGGACTGACACTTATCATTTCCTCAATGCCCTCTTTTATTTCCATCCAGTGATTCAGATCTGTCAGATGACGAGCGACCAACACCAGGTACCCTGTCAACCGATTGCATGCCGTCATCTGAAGAGCTCTATGATAATAGTGATGGTGAGTTATGTTGAATATGGATCCAATTTCTCAATGCTTGACTTGAAACCCGGGCTTCCACATGCTGAGTCTACGAAATCCTGTCGAATGTCGCTGAATGATCAACAAGGGCTGTCAGATTGCTTGTGCATTGATCTGCTACTGTTTACCTGTTACGTAGTATATTTCAGCTATTGAAATGTGCGGGTTAACCAAGGCCATTAACAGTTTCCTCAAATGTGACATCTGATGGGTTTTCCAAGACTGCCTCACATATTCTGCGGCCTGCAGGCATGGAAAATTGCCAAGCAAAGCTAGTGCTTGTGCAATTGCTGGTTTGCCAAACATAAACAAGCAGATAAATGTCAGTTTCTTCGCAAAGATGGCAAGATGCGAGGAATGCACTGAATTTTGCTTTTATCTCTTTTCATATTTCAGTGAGCCATGCAATTGCAATGGATGCAGAGGCTGGTGAATCATCTTCACCACCAATACCACCACGGCAAGCACCCCAGGTTAAATCCTTCAAGGGTTTCTTCAGAAAAGCATTGTCAGTCGGCTCCAGTTCCTCCAAAATGCCGGCTGGATCGAGTTCCACCGGTGAAACACACAAGGAAAATAAACGCAAGAAGATGAAGAAATTAAGGAAGACAAGCCACTGGAGGTCTGGGCCCAACAGAGGTAAAGGGCTGTATTCAAGAAGCTTCCTTAAGTGTAAGGCCGACCTTAATCTTTTGTATTCTGTCCTGCAAACAATAGCTAAAGGTCGACCTTACACTTAAGGAAGCTTCTAGAATACGGCCCAAAGATTTAAAATAACCCTAAAGTTCAGTCACATATTAATAATGCCAATGGGGTCATTTCAATATACAAATACATTACAAGAGGTTGTCCAATATTTCACATACTGTTCAGGCCTTATTTCTTCCAAATTATTCAAATTTGCACAGCTCCTCTCATGCTGTCGAAACAGTCACTGCATACTTTAATGTGAGAAGCAATAGTATAGTAGCGAACTCGCTCTCGTGCCAGTCTTTCAGTCAACCAGCGGCTTTAGTACATCTATCACAATAAGCATTCTAAATTGCATAAACTGAGAAGTATTACGGCATTTGATTTCCAACTTTTTTACATGGGCCATTTCTGATTCCTTCTTAGTGCTTTCAGGAGTGTCTGAACATGCTGAGGTGACTGGTGGAAAAAAATGGCGTCGCGCAGACACCAACATCGTCTCTCTCAAGTTTGGTACGCTCACAAAACCGAGCCATATGCATACGGGGGATCCAACATATTGTAAAGGATGTGGAGGTTTGTTATCCCATGTCAGCCACATCCAGACTGATGGCAAGGATCAAGTGAGTGGTTAAAATATCTTGAATTCTATTAGAAGCTTTCTTTTGATAACCCCTCTGCCATGAGAACACGTCTCTAAAGGACAGTCCTAAGTTGGTTAATACAATTAGGTTTTCAATACTGTCTCGATCCTGCTGTTTGGTTCTAAATACTAGTCTCTCAATGACCCCATTAGGTTCCCAAAACTCTTTCGCTGCCTCTTTTTGTTACATGTATGTTCTCAATTCTCACTCAGTGCCCATTTCCTGCTTTCTTTCACAGGTTTGGTACTGTGAGTATTGCTCGGACAGAAACATCGTTGACATCATGGCAGAAGAAAAACCCCAACCAGAAGAAGTCACATACATGCTGGAGCCTGCACTGACTACGACTACAGCGGGACGGTCAGGGACGGACCAGTCTCTTATCATCTTCTGTGTTGATGTATCGGGCAGTATGTGTGTCACCACAGAGGCAAGTATGAGAACAGTCTAGACTGGTACCCGGTCTTCTGGGCAGCTTGCATTCGAAGACCGGTGAAAGCAAATGATCTACGGCTGATTCCCGACGAGTGACGTCATTCTACAGCTCCAAGAGCAATAGACTGACGCTGAGCTAAATATAGATTATCGGCCGCCATGATGGTTTTATGCATTTGCTTGCGTCTGTCCTAATATTTTTAATCAGGACAGTGTTCGGTCTAGAGAACAGTCCAATGAAGAAACAGGCTTTACCGTAGAAGGAAACCAGAGTGCCCGGGCAAAACCTGCACTGTCAAAGAGAGTCACTCTCTCGGTCACATGGAGAATGGGTCCGACTGGGGATTGACCCCAGTGACCAGTGTTGAGAGCCGCTGATGGTCCACCATGCCACTCTTAAGAGTCATGGTTTCAGTATTGTAATAGACAATATACTGTAAAGCAGGGAAATTTTCGCGAATTTTGTGAGAGTGTATGAGTCGTGAAAATTTCCTGTCGCGAATATAAATACACACAAGTGATAAATATGGTCCGTGAAAAAAAAACTGAAAAAATGGCAGAGAATCGCGAAAATATCCTGCTGCGAATGTCTATAATTCTTGATTCGCGGAAATTTCCTGCCGGGAAATTATCTTGCTTTACAGTATACTGCAGTAGGTCATGATGGACATACTACTCTAGTTTCTTTTCCCTGTAAAAGAGCCACGTTTCATCATTTTCACAGGTTCCAGGCAAACTCAAACTCCGCGGGACCCGTGCCCTGCACCGGATGCAGTCACTGAACGAGGGTCATGAGGATCAACACATGCCGGGGGAGAGAAGGAACGTGACCTACGTCTCCCGGCTTCAGGCCATGCAGGCAGCGGTCGATTTTCAGATCGGTGAGATGTCTAAGGAACATCCCAACAGACGGGCAGCTCTGATTAGTTTCAATAATGAAGTAAGTACAAGTAGTTTGTATAGATTCATTCATTGGTTAAGAATAAGCTGGGCCATCAGCATCAGATATGCCTCAGTGCAGTTTAGAGGGTAATTTTTTTTGAGCTGATCAGCAAGACAGTCTTGCTTTGAACTCTCTTGTTACTGGCTAGAACAGCCCAGAAATCTCAGCTGCCTGGTGTCCTTTTGAATTATTCCATATTGACGTCATGGAATTTTGTCCGTCTTGCTTCAGGTGAATGTCATTGGTGATGGCAGCGAGACAGAAATCACTATCGCTGGCGATAAACTCACCCAGAAGGAGGGGCTCTTCCAACTGTCATCTCAGCTCAAACTCCCTCAAGCTGTGAGCGCGTGCAGGAAGACTCTAGGAGAAAAAGTGTTCAGTCTTGAGGAGGGCGGTTCAACTGCACTCGGTCCGGCATTGGTGGTGTCAGTCGCGATGGCGTCGCAGTGTCCAGGGTCGAAGGTCATCGTGTGTACTGACGGCATGGCGAATGTTGGGCTTGGAAATTTGGATAATCTTACTGATGAGAGTCAGATAGAAGAATCGGAGCAGTTTTATACTTACTTGGCGGAAAAGGCAAAAGAGAAGGGGTGAGTAGGCAAAAGGGGAGGGGTGAGTAGGCAAAAGGGAACGGGTGAGTAGGCAAAAGGGAACGGGTGAGTCGGTAAAAGNGAGGAGGCAAAAGGGAAGGGGTGAGGAGGCAAAAGGGAAGGGGTGAGGAGGCAAAAGGGAAGGGGTGAGTAGACTATTGGATGACGATAGGGCGTCCAAAATCTTCTGCCCATGTACATGTAAAATGTGCGTCTACTACCAAGTCCTACAGTTGCAGTGGGAACCTATTGTTCATGGCAGCACCATTGGTAATGAAATGAATATGTCTTATTGCTATTCTCGTTGTTTCAGGGTGTCTATTTCAGTAATAAGTATCACGGGTACCGACTGTAAACTTGCCGAACTTGGGAGAGTCGCAGACATAACAGAAGGACAGGTATGTTTTTGGCAGTATTTCTGAAGAAATCGCAACATTTTTAAGTGACACTGATGTTAATGTGCCCCTCGGACTTTGGAAGAAGACATCATATCTTTTTCTTGTTGTCAGATTTCCCAAGTGTCGTATCATGATGCTTCTAAACTTCTTTCCCCTCCCAAAATTTCAGGTCAATATTGTGGACCCTCTGAAACTTACAGAAGAATTTGGGAACATCATTGCAAATCCAGTGATAGCCACGAATGTCACAGCAACATTTGTTCTACACAAAGGCCTGTGAGTATTCTTTCTTGGATAACATTTAAGTTGTGTACAGAGTTTGTGGAGATGACATTATCACAGAAAAATTCACCATCTTGACAGTCAAAATTGACGTCAAATACGTCGCCGGCCCATGTAGCACACGTTGTCGTCGGTGCCAGTGGAGTGTGTGTGACTTCAACCCATGACGTGATCTACACGTGGCACACTTTGTCGTCAATGTCAGCATGGTGGCCCGCCTGTCAAAAGTGACGTCACAATGAGCTACTGCACAAGCTCTATATCACCTTCTGGCTCAGTTCTTGTGTTGTACTACCAAAGAACAGAATCTCCTTCATCAGATTTGTGTTCTTAACTGATTATCAGCACCCTTGCAACAAATCTGATGTAGATTTGTGGGTTGTGCCGTTAGCCTCTGGTAACCTTATTCAAGGCTGAACCAGCTAATTGTGAGTTTCTGGTTTCCAAGCAACACCCCTCAGTTTACAGACAACATTACCGGTACAAGGTTTTCTCAAAGCAACATGGAAATTATTTCTCCATCCTTGACCATGTTTTTCCAGGTATATCCGCCACGAAGGAAACAAAGAAAGTCGTGTCTGTCGAGAAATCGGGAATGTCACTGCAAATCGAGAGATAACGTTTGAATTTGGTGTCAGGACGATGGGAAAGTCACAGTCACCCAAACCACAGCTGGATGAAATAGCCGAAAAAGGTCAGTGCAATAGCTCGGTGTGGAACTGCAAAAAGCAACCAACTTTAATTAAATGTGCCCCCAAATCAAATATACCCTGCAGCCATCACAAAATTTTGAGTGGCTGAGTGGAGTGGGGAGCCTTGATAGCCTTCCAGTTATCAAGTCTGCGTGGGGCCCGGGTTCGAATCCCGGGCCATATGGGATTAATCGCCACTGGGTCTTCAGTCCGTCACATGGGACAGAAAGCCGTGGTGCCTTGTACCTCGTACCTTTGCAAGGGCAAGTAAAAGACCCTATCCAAGTGCATATGACCCCACAGTGCATACTGATAATCTAACTGGGCCTCCCTCAACTACGGAACTGGCCAGTTGGAAATTTACTGCAGGTGTTCTTGCCAATCTTATGTTTTATTTCACATACAGTATGTATTTCATTTTCCTCTTTCAGATGAAACTGAGATGGAAGGAGCCAGCGCTGATCCTCCCAACCCTATGGACACGCTGACGGAGCTACCGTTCCAGATCCAAATCTCCTACGTAGATATGGATGGAAATAAAGCCCTGAGGGTAATCACCAAGACAAAACCTGTCACCCGGGATAGGCAGTTAGCAGAACAAGGTAAGATAGGATTGAATCCTCTACTCTACCCCAGTTATATGGCATGGGTTGACCCACCGGCCATGGAGGATTTCCATTATGGCCTAGTGGTTGGCACTTTGGCCTCTGAGCTAGAAATTAAGCAACGTAGAGCGTGGTCAGTTCTTGGATGGGTGACCGACGCATGATACAAACCCGTGACCTCTTGCATTGAGGGCCAGTATACATTGTATTTAACAGCAGGCAAAACTGTTCATCAATGATTTCTCAGGCCTCCAAATTTCTCTTCCACAGATATGGACGTGGCCCTGGTCGGCACGCACACGGCACAGCTGGCGTCCAAGTTTGCAATGGAGGGACACTACACAAACTCTCGGCTGACGTCATTCATGAACCAGAGAATGCTGTCAAGATACTCGTGAGTCTTTCTTAGACTGTCGGAGTGGTGCAGTGGAAATGTCTTCCGTTTGTCACCCCTGAGGTCCCGGGTTCGAATCCCGGTACTCATGTGATAGAGAGGGTTACTCTTTTTGACAGCTCTGGTTTCTTGTGGTGGCTCCAGTTTCCTCCTACATTCATTACATTACAAATCACTCAGTATTGTCTGATGTGCCGATGGCCCTTCACTCAATATTTTGGCCGAGATATCTTCTAAAGGAGGACGTTGGATGTTGTTGCCATTTCCACAAGTTGACCTACAGATATCAATGTAAAACTTCCAATTTGGAAAAGCTTGATAGCCTAGTGGTTATCACGACTGCTTTTAAGCGGCAGGTCCCGGGTTCGAATCCTGGACCGTGTGGGATTAATCATCCCTGGCTCTTCGGCCCGTCGCATGGGACAGTACTGTGGTGCCTCACCTTGAGCCTCTTCAAGGGCAAGTAAAATACCCCATCCAAGTGAGGAACACAAGTACGGTAGCTTGAGATGGCCTCTTCTGTACTTACCAGGGCCAATAGTGCTATGACTTTGGCCCTGACGGAAAAAAGAAATACAAATGCAATTTGTCAATTCCTTCATTTTCAGCATCATTGACTTACTGCTAACGTTTTTTTTTGCAGACGGAGAAACACAGATGTCCGTCCAATGTACGAAGCGTACTGCAATGTCATAACGCCGTACGAGAGAGAGTTAGGCATACAACAAAATGTAAGAGATCGCTGAGTATTTTGGCACATTCTTTTAAATCTGAGGTTTAAGTTGGTGAAAAGAATACTAGCACACACATGCAAGGAGTGTAGTCCAAAGATCATGAACAGAGTGTCAGTGAAATCCCAGTCTGTGAGAAAACTCATGTGGATGAGCACCTTTACTGATTGTGAAATGTTTCTAAAAGTGTCAATCTTTCACTTGACAAACTTATCCTGAACGATTTCTTATTCTCTTCAGAGGGAAACTGAAATCTACGGTCGAACCCACAGTGATGATTCTGACGATAGTGACATGTCTGAGGGACTTATTGAGACCGACGGCCCTCCATTGGCAGGTGGCAGCTCTGATGCTTTGCCACCCAGGCCTAAAAAGAAGGGGATTTTGGCAAAGGTAGGGTACTGTAGACCTGGGCTACAGGTCAGTGGACTGCGTTCCCTGCATTTCACAACACATCGCTCAATGGAGCCTTGATAGATTAGTGGTTATCACATTCGCTCAGCAAGCGGCAGGTCCTGGGTTCGAATCCCAGGCCACATGGGATTAATCATCCCTGTCTCTTCAGTCCGTTGCATGGGACAGTAAACCATGGTGGCTTGTTTAGGTCCCATCCAAGTGAGGAACATGAGTTGCTTGAGATAGCCTATATTCCATACTCACCAGGGTCAATAATGCTTTGGCTTCAACCCTGATGAAAAATCTGATACAAATACAAATAAATTGCCCAATGTTGCCTGTAGTTGATCAGGGTCTGTATTCATGATGTTTTATTCATTTCAGATGAAGAAATCAAGAAGTCGAAAATCAGAATGTAGCGATCAAATGGCAAAACATAATTATGGTATGAGGCAAGTCAACAGCGACATGTTTGGGTAAAGAGTGTGAAAGAGGAAAATTTCATCATAACATAATGGTATGTTTGTTAATGAAATATTGAGGATTTAGGGGAATAACCTGCCTCTTTACATGTACAAACTAATGTTGAAATTATGGTTATGCATTCATCTATATTTTGTACTTATAAAATTCATGTATTAACCTCTAGTTAAGACAAGGCATTGATGGTGAACAAAAGATGAAGATATTTAGTCGTTCCAGTTGAGCCCTTGGCCAAGGCCAGCAGACGTGTATGGGATGTAGTTTCATGTATATGTGACCCATGACGGCAAAATGAGCTGGATTGTGCATAGAAGACCAAGGTGACACCAACGGTTTGTTGATTTCAGGATTTTCAGCCCATTGTGAAATTTGACTTTGTCCATTTCTGTAGCCTAATTGTTCTCTGGTGTCATCTAGGGTATTCTTTCTGGTGCATTCTGACACATTTTGCTGTCACGGGTCACAAATGGGATGTACGCACATGTACATGTAGTTTCATCGGATATTAATTGGTCACCTTGCAATAATGCAAATTACTTTTTTGGGGATGACTGGATGCAATTTCGTCACACGTGTCAGGTGGTTGTGAATTGGTATTCTAAATTTCATGTCACTTCTTGTATTTGTGTACCCAAGTTTTCAAATTATTCAATATGTACCCAAGTTTCATTATTGTATACATGTATATAGCCAAGTTTTATTCTTGTATACTGAATGTATACCCAAGTTTTATTCTTGTATACTGAATGTATACCCAAGTTTTGTGTTCATTTATAGCGTCGTCGTCCGGTTTGATGGTGCTTTGTTGACTGTCACAGTCTTTATGCAGGTAGGGTGGTCTCTAGCTTCTTGGAAGCCTGAAACCCTATAGACAAACCCAAATTCCAAGATATGCGCACTTCCACCCAAATCACAAACACAACCTCGACCTGAAACCAGCTGACATGACATAATCCATGATTCAGCAATGGTCGACTCTGACGCAACATCGTCGAAGTCACTGTCGTTGGGTTCTCTGCGTCACGTCATTCAGTTTCAAGCCGAGGTTCTGTTTACGATTTCGGCAGAAGTGCGCAGATCTTTCTCGTTTTCGTCAATTTGGGATTTGTCTATCACTGGTCAGAACAGCTCAAGTGAGATGTGACCCGTCATAAGAAAACCTGTTGTAAGTCGCACAGCAGGATATGAACCAGGGCCCGTATTTATAAAACCTTGCTAGGTTTAGCTACTTGCTCAAGTGCCCAGTTTGTACAGACCAAGGTACACAACTAGCAACCAACTGAGCTAGCAGGGTTTTATGAATATCGCCCCAGGATGAAACAAAAAAACCCCAGGAGATAAGAGGAAGAAATACAATCACTTAGATTTCACAAAAGACGGACAATAAGCCTAGGCCTACTGAAATTGACAAAACGTTGGTCTTAACCTGCCAACTTCAGAGCGACTTAATAGCACTTTTGTGGTGATGGATGAACTACCCCTTAAGTTCCCAAAAATGTTTCTGGAGGCTGTGGTACATGTATTGACATTTAGTGCTTTGAGACTTACAGCATAAACATAGATAGATCAAAGTGAATGGTATAAATAAATGAAAAGATGACTGTATATGACAGCTTCACATTCTTATTATTAATGATCTGGACCAGGGATCGAGATTAACCAGCTTCTCTGTTTAGAGAATCACATGTGACATGAGATTTCAATTCTACTATTCTATTCATAGACGAGTCACTTGCCAAGTTTCTTTCAAATCAAATACTGTAAACCGTGAAATTTTCGCGAGCGTTTTATTTTTGCGATGAGGGGGTCAAAACGCAAACTTAAATCGCTGGGCCTTAAAAATTACTGAAGCTCAAGGGCCATTTTGCGAAATTTGTTCTTCGCAAATTTGTGAAGTACAAAAATCGCGAAGAATTAGCGCCGCGAAAATTTCACGGTTCACAGTTGTGTATCTATCAAGTATAGGCCTTCATAGGACTGAAAACATGTAAAACACTGATTGTAGTATACTGTGTAAAATAAAATGTTATGCATAATAAAGATCTCTCGTTTCTTGTCATATGAACTACACTTCAGCAGTTCTTGGGACATTCTGTATGCTCTTGCTTAGGTGCACAGCAATATAGGTGCACAGCAATATAGCCTTCTGAACAGCAAGTTCAGCTTCCGAGATACATGTAACATGTTATTAAATACAAGGCCGACATGTCCTACAGCATGAACAAAGATAGAATCTGATCTTCTTGTGTTTGACTGCATAAATCAGGCATGAAAATCTTCCGGTTGTTGCCGGAAATCCGGCTTGAAATCTCAGTTGGGTGCCGAGATTGATGCAAATCTGCAATAAAAATTGGGGGGGGGGGGAGCAAACCAGGTAAATCTTGATGCGATAAACTACAACTGAAATGCTTGTAAATAGCGTCCGTAACTGAAAGTCATGTTTTTCATGTAGAAATTGGCCAAAATAAGTAGCAAAATGACAAAAAGAGTTGATCCAGGGTCAAACTCCTCACAGCGCCACCTGATCTCCATTCTTTCGACCTATAATTGTGTATTGGAGCCATCATAAAATGCGGAATGGATGATGATGGGAACGAGATTGGATCCAGGGTGTCTTATGGAGCCAAAAAATTTCAACAAAAAAGGTAACACAAAGACTAAGATGAGATAGAGGTTTATTCAAAATTGATACCTACACCTCCATATCCCCCAAAATAATGGGGACATAACTTTAAAATCATCACGTTGAGATAGAACACCAGAAAGGTGGTTAATCGTAACACTGACCCAATCTTCTTCAGGTCAGTTGGAGAATGGTTGATTTTTTCAGTGAAAACGTAGATCACAGTATAAGATTTTTACCAATTCAAATACATGTACAGCTGTGCATGTACATTAGGCCTATTGTACATGTACATGTACATTACAAGTTTTTCAATTAAGGAAACCTAGATCACAGCAAAGATTCAATCATCCTAATGAAGGAAGTTATGCTAATTAAACGAATAAAACCCCCTAACCCATTGTAAGAGACTTTAAAAGAATCACTCGACTCATAAACAAAACGATGAGAGTTTCGACACATGATTGAGTAAAACCCTCTCCAGTCATCCAGTTCTTCTGACTTCGCATCGGTCTTCTGCTTCAGAAAAGATTCCGGCAAAGTGGGCAGGTTGAATTATTACTTGTGTTAAACCATTTGTACTGAAAAAAAGATCAAATTTCCCGAGTTAAAGTTCAAATTTCCACTTCGATGATTCGGGCATAAATCACAAAGGGCCGTATTCTAGAAGCTTCCTTAAGTCTAAGGTCTACCTTTAGCTATTGTTTGCTGGGCAGAATACAAAAGATTAAAGTGGACCTTTGAGCTAAGGAGGCTTCTAGAATACAGGCCAAAGGCTCCGTAAATCGCACAGCATCTGTAAATCACACAATGCACGTAAATCGCACCGCATCTGTAAATCACACAATGCACGTAAATTGCACAGCATCTGTAAATCACACAGCATCCGTAAATCAATAGCTCCATTCTGCAAAATAGTGAAAGCAAGACTCACCAGACAGTCGGAATGGAATTTCTTCTTGCACGTCTTGCATTGTAATTTTGGCAGCTGATAATTGGACCCATGGATGACAGAGAAACAAATCATGCAGTCTTCAACACCCTCGAATCGTTTGTCAACGTTCTTTTTCCACAGTTTGAGTCCCTCGATAATTGAACCATTCTGCAAGAGTGGAAGAGGTGAGATCTCTGGCAGGATGTAGAACAAAACTAGTCTGCTAAGAAGTTTTTTCTGTCATTCTGCCGGTAAAATATAGACCCAGGATGATACACAGGATAAAGGGTTAAACTTCACCTGGTGATTAAGGAACGTCGTCATCTGTAACATCCAGTTCCTCCACTGGGTATTGGCGACACCGACACGCTTCCCGGCCTCGACGGTGATGGTTCCAAGGGGATGGTTGGCGGGGAGTTGTACCATTAGCTCCATGGTCGCCTCGTCGACGCAGTAGGTGGCGATGATATCACGTGCAGCAGGTCTGGCTTTTACCTTTAATTTCAAGCATCAAATATAAACATTATGTTATTGGTATTGCAATCAAGGAGAAATCACAGAATGAATCTCAAAATCTACAGATTATATGACCGGTATGTAGTACCACAAACTCACATAAACCCACTTACTGTCATGTTGTTAAACTTCCTCTCCTTGGTTTGTAAGGACTGGATCTCCTCAGAGACCAAGATTGGACTGACATACTTGGTGGTGAACCTGTACATAGAAAAGGTGCAGGCAGCCTAAGTATTGGATTGAAAATCAACTTCAAACTGAGATTAACTAGCAGCACACCATATTCATGTATCACATTGACAGGAACTCGAAGCTGGCAGCTCATCAACCACTACACATTCATGTCTGAGATTTTTGAAGTCTTACCTGTCTACAACAGAAGACGTCTTCTTATCTCTTTCATTCACCCATTGTCGCACAAGGGCTGGCAGTTCCTGCAGTGCTGTGTAGTATACACAACATGCGAGATGCTTCAATTCTTGACTACTGGACACTCCTGAAAATATACCACCAACTTTTTGAGGCATGTTCGAATATATAGCTCACAATATCTTGGTATGAACAGCATCTTAGTGTGAAATCAAAGGGCCTGACTTAAAGCCAACAGCACACCAGGTGATCAAGACAAGGCGATATCGCAGGTGATCTACTCGCCACTGATCTTCTCACCAGCCACAGCAGACTAGGCAGTATAGAGGCTATGCACGTGACGTCATCAGCGAGGTAACGCCATGTTGGATGGAACGTTGTGACATGCTGACGCAGTGGATCTAACCACGTGCTCCGTCCATTTTCCATCCAACACGTGGCGTCATACCCATTGATGACGTCATTTGATGACGTCAGTGCATAGCCTCTATTGGTTTTGGTATTGTTTGACATTTGGCTATTAACATCGCTGCCGAGAGGAATCTACGCATCGCTGTCCAGCGCACACCTCATGTCAACAGCGATTTTGCTAGCTGGCGATCAGATTGCTTGTGATATTGCCTGGTGTGCTGCTGGCTTAAGGAGACCACACGCAGATGAAATTAATATGGAGAGAGTATCAAAATCTACAAATTTTTTGGAACAACCCGGCCCAAGATTGAATGAGCTGTTTTGCTCCTGACTTAGTGAAGATGTACACACCTCTAGTTGGCAGCATGGGCTCCTCAGAGAAGAGATTTTTCGTTGCGGACAATTTAGACATTGGGGACTGTGAGGTCAAGGTATCTTTCAGTTGTATCACAGGGGACACGGGCATCAAGCAGAACAAGTTGGAAAGAAACGAGTTTATGGCACCAGTTGTTTTCAGAAATGTTGCATATTCGACTCGGAGCTGGAAAGAGAATGAAGTATGACACAAAGTGGTATTGGAATGGTGCGGGGAACGGGCACCTGGTACCAGTAATAGTCAAGTATGTTTAGGCCAAACAGAGCTGGTGTACGCAAATTTCTCAAGCACTTCTAACAGTTCACACCTGAAGCCAAAATGGAATAGATGGGCCTTCAGCGACCTCTCAAATGAGGCCTGTTCCTCAGCTGCCCAGATCTTGGATGACAGCTAATTCTACAGCCAGCTGCCTGCAGAAGCAAAGGACCTGCCTCCAACTGTGGCAAGATTGAACCCTCCTCTACCTCATAAAATTGTTCTGGATTCATTGTTCTTACCTCAGATTTAGCACCTTTGAAAAATTTCAGCAGGAGGTTCCAGCAGAGGAGATAGGTCGTGGACAGCACGTACTCGTCAATGTACGGCTCTATTTCCATGCATTCACCACACTTTACGTCCTCTAGGATAATCTTCACAGCATCTGATGATGTCTGTAGGATCTTCATCAAGGCCTGGGGTGGTGACCTAGACGTAGACGGAGAAATGGATGGAAATTCAAAATATGCACACCTTAAAAACATCTGATGTCCTAAGTGCGCAGCGCTCCATGTGAGAATTTTTACCCACGAGTTGGCTCTTGATGGCAACTCAACTTGAAGACTAGAGAGGAATTATTTCACCACATGTTTAAGTAGGGCTATTGAGATTTGACAATAGAACACACCTTGTGGATTCCATCTCACCATCTCCATCTGCGAGAGGGTGGCCAACGTCTGCTTGAGCAAACAGATCCATCACTCTAAAAGGAAAATAAACATTACTTGATTACATGTTCAGGTGAAATCGAAAAGATCTTGTCTTTGAAATTTGGAGTCCGATTCAGTATCATACAATGTAAGGACTTGATAGAACTCAAAGAGATTCAAAGGTTTATCGACATCCCAATGTTTCAACAGGAATGTTTAATCCACTCTTATTACACATGGGAGTATTTTTCTACACTTAAGCACAAGCTCTTTCATAATGTCGAATCAGCTGTAACAATGAACTTGGACGTGTCTGTGGACCAGGTTGGACTCATCTGTGGATTAGCTGGCTACATCTGTGGACTAGGTTGGACATGCCTGCCACTCGGAGACAACTACATCAAACTCAATACAAATTGGTCCTCTTTACTTGAAGTCAAACCGGCCTCTCCTAGAATTGTGTTAAAGGGATTTTGAACAGAATATTCATACTCACTTCATCAATAGTTTGTACGCAGTGAGCTGGACAACTCGGCAAGGTGACAACAACAAAGGACACAGGTGATTGATTAACGTCTGCTGCGTGTCCGACAGATTGGTGACATCGTCTGCTACAAGTTTTGGAGGAAGAGTGTGATTCTTTAGATGTTCCTGAGATATGTTTGATAACGCCTGCCCCATGTGACTCAAGAGATACTCCTGACTGAGGCTCAGGTCGGAGAGGTTTACAGCTCCTGGAGATGAAATGCAAAGTCATCAATAAATTGGTAGAAAAATTTGGAGAGGAAAATCCACTGATTTACCCTCAAAGCTCCAGCGGCAACGATCATCAACTTGGAGAAACTCAAAAAGCTTATAACATGTTGAGCGATCACTACGCCATTTTTGGAGAGCTGGCCAAACTAACTTGACAGAGAAAGATCATTTTTGGTAGTACCGGTAACAGGACCAACTCAGTACCAGTGTAGATTTTTGCATTGGTGATTTTTATCTATTTTTCAGCAAAATTCTTGAAAACTACTCCAAGAAGTTGGTGCTTTAAGGGTTAGCTTTCTCTGATGAAAATTGAGAGGATTGGTGGAGCACAGTTAATCATTAGGGCACTGCACTTATAACTTGCATGTCATGAAAACAACTCTTGCCAGAAAAAGTGAAGTCATCCCCCCTCAGTTTCATAGATTCAACTCAAACACTTACCAATGAACTGTATGAAAAGGGGGAAAAGGGCACCATAAATTCCTTCACTGAAGAACTCATTCCATTCTGATATGAGGTTCCCTGGCACTGTCTCTTCCTCAGGTATCACAGTACTTATACAGACACTGACACTCTGTAGGAGCTGGAGTGATGCGGATGCAAATGCCTGGGCAGATAAACTCTTGGGGAGGTCGTCTGCACTCATGCTGCAGCTCTGCAAAAGGAAAAGAATCATGAGCGATGAAGAGGGGTTTACAGGGGAATAAGAAGGTTTGTATAGGATTCATCAATGTATGAAAGGAGTTGGAGCACTACCAGGCTGCAGAGGCTGATAGCTGAAGAAATTGGCATCACAATTTGGTCAAAATAAGGCACGAGTCTCGAAGTGTTTGCTGAGGGGGGTTCGCTATGCCTACCTGTATCCAGGAGACCAGGCTACAGAGGATGAAGTCCCAACACTTATTGTCCAACTTGGTGGGTATCTTTTCAACAGCCATTCGCATCAGCGTCATTACTTCAATATTAAGCGTCAGATGGCACCACTCAAAGTCACGAATATCACTGAAACAAGGTGAAAGATAACGATGATAATGGGGAATTCCAGGTTCCAAAGTACGCAATAAACAGGCCTGCTATGGTTTGTAGAATCCAAGATGACTGGGGCCATCGAAAAGACGACTCCAGAATGACACTAACCTAGAAAAGCAGAAGACTTCGTCTAATTCTTCTTTCCACTGGTTGACCTTGTTGATGACCTCTAGAACAACGTCTGGGTTGATCGAGTTGTTCCCGTCGACCATCAAAGATGGCGCTTCCTCCAAGACGTGGTTCAGACCATTCAAGGAACCAAGAACACCTTCAGTAGAACAGAAATAAAGAAATTTTACAAGGTCATTCGGTACTAGCTAGTAGCACGTGATTGGTTGATTTTCTGTTTTGATGTGTGCTAAATGAATTTATGTAGAAAATCTTAAAAACGAATTGAAAGAATTTTTAGAAGTCTAAAATGAACAACTGCTTTTCAAGCTGTTTTCCACTCCACCGACTTAGGGAAATTTTGACATTTACCTGTTATATCCATTAAACTTTCAGATGGACATGTGATGATTTTCGCAGCCAAAACCTCGGATAAAATCTGCAGATCTGACTTGGACACATGTGGAAGAATACACGCTAAGGTATGTACCAGAGGTAGAGACAACTCTGAAAATCTGGAAGAGAAAGTTTAGAAAACCGTATGAAAAACCATGTGGCCTTCAATGAGAACTGACTGCACATCATCACATTATTAAACATTGGCTTTATTCCAGAAGAAATTTCCAAACTTTTGAGTAATATCTGCTTCTCTCACCTGTCAACAGACCCAACGAGTTTCAGTGGGTCACTACTCAGTCCGTGTGTCAAAATCTCTTCCAAACAAAGACTTGACAAGCCACCATCTCTACAGGAGCTGAAATGGGAAAACAGAAGCATCTGAACTGCTTGGCAAACTGGAAAAAAGCCATTAATCTGAGTTCTGTGGGAAGAAATTGACCTCAAGACGCCTCTACATCTCAAGGTCATTTTCCTCAATCTAGTCGAAAGCAAGGAATGGCAGTTGTAGGTGGAACCGGGTCTCTCGATGTCAAAGGCAGACAGTCAACCACTGTAATTACCTTTCTACTGCAACCTGAAGCAGCTTTTCCTTATCTGCAGTGGTCAGCAGTGGGAACAAATGACTTGCCAGTGATGCAAGTCTCTGATACGTCTGGCCAAATTCTGTCGACTTCAATGGCTACAAAACAAAGAAATTTAAATTTTAGGTACAACTGGCATCAGGAACAATTGGCCTGTGAAACCCTTCAGGATGTCAACAGGTCAGCATAAAATGCTTTGAAATGTTACCACAAATCCACTTTTTAATTCCACTTTTCCTCAGAAAAAGATTATCTACCTACCTCTGTTTTACACCCCAACAGTGCCCTGCAATAGACAAGCGTGTAGGACAAATCCATTGCAGTCTCCACATCAAACAACTCAAAGACCTTGACATCCATATCTTGTGACTCTGATTCTGTCTGGCTTTTCTCAACTTGATTCAAGAGTTGACAATAGAAAAGTACAGGAGTGATGGAAGGTGGAATAGAGTCAAAGGATGACAGCATCGTGTCTGTTGGTAAATTTGTGAAGAGAAGTTTGTTGGTCATGAGTGTACTCTCCTGCCAGGCCTGCAAAAAACAGCAAAGAAGACACTTTAAAGCGGACTATTCACGCCGAGTCAAATATTCCACAGAACAGTTTCCGGAGCGGCCGCCGCAATGCATTTACCAGTTGTTGTTACAAATAAAACGGGTTGTTTTATTATTTTTGGTTCACTTTGGACAGACGCGAACAATCCACTTTAAGTTTAACATTGTAGAGTAGAAAACACACAAGTCAGTGCCGAATAAGCCAGATCAGTTCCACAAGTCCAAATTTTTTTGTAAGGTACCGGTACATGTACTTCCTATCAAATCCATGTATAATCACATAAAGTTTGATTACAAGTTGGATTTTCTGCTATTTTGGAAGAAATTCTCTGGTTCCACTTGAATCTGACTTCGGCACTTTCTACTGTAACCTCATAATTTCTTCATCAAAGCACCCTTATGCGCAGAAGCCAGCCCAGGGACTGATTTCCCAAATGCCATGCTTATTTACCCCAGTCACTAAGGCAGTGGCTCCTTCAGTCTTTAGGTGCCTTATCAACTCCTGAAGTACAGGGTCATGGAAACCGCCATCTGTATCAAGACCGTCAACTATTGTGGTGAGTAGTGTCTTCGTGGTGCTCACCAGACCATCAATCCTGGAAGAAGATATACAATAAAAGAGTTTACCTCTAAACCCAAAAAGAGTCTGACAAACTGAAGTATGTAGGTGTACAATCAGACTCACCGGGCAGTAGACGAACAGCCGTTTAACACACAAAACTTGATTGACGATGTTGCCTTGTAAAAGAAACCATCGGAATTCAAGTAGCCTCCTTTCTGTTGAACTAAAGCTATGACTCCAGCCTGCCACGTGTACTGGATCTTTTCCAACTGAGAGTCTGTTATAGAGGTAAAATGGAAGAAATTAACAAACTTGATAAACTACAACCACAACAATATTAACATCAAATGATGGAAAAATGTCAACTGTACTCTGTCAAAATTTCCTGAAATTTTGGGAGTATGGAAAATGAAGGATTACATGTGGGGTCGATTCATTCAACTGCAGGCCCTAAATCTGAATTTCCAAAAAGATCGTATATGAACGATTTTACTGGGCATGTTGCGCAAGTGTGAAAATATGACAGTGACAAAACATGCAAGGAGCTTCAACAGTCTGTGGTGACTGGATCCCAAAGTACATGCATTGATGAAAGTGCTCATCAAAATGTTGGCGCACGGGTATACCTCACTTCACATCACTAGATTAAGCAGAAACTCACCTGTCAAAGGCAACCCTTCCTGAAGGCTGAGTTGGAACAAGGTGTACAGGAGGTCTTCAGCTGGTGACATCATTAGGCAACTCTGAAAAGGAATTAAAGTATCAGTAAAATGGAAAGTATCAGTAAAATGGAAAATATCAGTAAAATGGAAAGTATCAGTAAAAAGGAAAATATCAGTAAAATGGAAAGTATCAGTAAAATGGAAAATATCAGTTCAATAGAAAATATCAGATTAACTTCACTCAGTGGAGTTGTCTTATTACTGTAGATCCACATGACTGTTGAGTCAAACACCCACCTTGAAATTACTGAAGAAACTATGGGCGAGTTCACAAATGAACGACACAATCTTCTCCAATTCTGGTTGATTCAACATGCTGCCCTTCTCATCTGATGGTAACGCCTCTTGTAGAACCATCAAGATTTCATTCACGTATTGAGCGGCAATGACAGGTTCTGAAAGGACATCAAACAACAATCAGTTAATACATGTACAAATGTATCACGCCAAAAAACACAGCACAGGTCGAGAAATACACCAAAATATTCTCACCGAAGTTGTCCTCGGTTGTCAACGCCAGGCTGAGAAGTGACCAGCTACTCTCGAGATCATCAGCTTCTTCATCATTACTCTGCAGACTCTCCACACACAAGGACTTGGTGAATGTGACCAGTTTGCTGCCGAATTCATCTCCTTTGAGCCAATTCTGGATGATGTGGTCACTTCTTAGGGACAGGAGTTTGATCATGAAGTGGTACATGACGTTGGCGCTGGTCACATCCTGAGGTAAAGAAAGACGATTACAAAATGCTATCACCATCAGGCAAACGAAGCCAATTTAAGTTCTCGATTCAATAATTCTTCGAGGAAAGTGACACAAAAAAACCAAATGACACTTTCTCATTGTCATCATCCTCCAGAAACTGAAGACGAAAATGACGAGCCTTACCTGGCAGACAAACGACAGAATCTGAACCTTCGCCTCTACATCAGCTACCTCATAAACAGCAAACAACAACTCCACGAGCCCAGGTAATGCATTCTCTTCCTCAACGCAATGCTCCCCCTCAAACTCCTTCATCCAAGGGACAACGACATCGCGAACGAAAGTCAGGGTCACACACACATCCTCCGTCACGCCTTCTCCGTAATCGGATAAAATCTCAGAAAATATCCTCTTCACTTTGTAAGCCGACAAAACCCTTGAACAGAACTGTATGTGTGGATGTGATTTCTTTGGACGGGCGATCTGGAACGTTTGTTTACATAGCCTACCAAGAAGCAGAAGACAGGGACCATCTTCTTGCAGAAGATACTTGACATCTCCAAGCGGCTTGTCTGAGTCAAGGTCTTTATTTGTGATATCCAGATCCTTCAAATTTGGTTCTAAATCTTTTGAATCAGGTTTGCATGGCTCCTGTTTTTTTCTCTGCGGCAGAGCAAAAAGCACTCGTCCTGTTTTTTTCCTAGCAGACTTGGTTGGGTTACGAAGATCTTGAAACATGTGCGCCAGTCGGTCCAAAACAAATCCCGGCGCAGCGCCATCCTGACTGTTTTCCACACACTGCAGGCATATCGCAGAGAAACTGTCCCAAAATATCTTCAAGATATTTCCAGTTTGGTCCCGTTTGATGACGGAGTCCGATGTTGCATTTGTCTTGTGGAGATAGACAAGAACGTCTGACAGCTGGGCGTACAGGGGTGATGCTGGCAAGGGGGACTTGGCTTCAAGGAGTGACGACTCTATCAGTGGAATCAGCTGAAACAGATGAACAACTTCTCAACTACATGTAGCGGTACAAGTTTGAGCCAGCTCAATACTCTTCTCCACCAAGTATATTTGGTGCCTTGCTAAATACCGGTACACTAAAATCGCAGTTGTGAGGTCACAGACACAGGCTTTGCTACTGGGACCAAGCTCCTCCAACCCTGTCACATCAGAAGCATCAGAGTAGGGACTTCGATTCGAAAATATCACAGACTGCTGTGTGTCAGCAATGCCAAACATCATCAACAAAGAAGCTGAACCCTGGCAATGCCAGACCTGTGTGACCTTACAACTTCGATTTTGCTGTATTTAAAAATATTCCATGATTGAACAAAGATGTACAAGTATAAGATGGTGGAACTTCCAGAAATCTGTCCTTTCCAACTGCTCTTGACAGAATGGACTGAAATGCTCAAATTACCTGATCAAGAATGAAGAATTCTTGCAACATCTTCTTATCCTCACTGTCCAGGGTTTTTATCAGGAAGTAGCGCAGACATTCCACGTATGCCTTGACGACGGCAGCGCAATCACTGGGACTCTGAACGATCCTCTCGACGCATAAACTGAAATAGGTACATTTTGGGATACTCTCATTCATTCTTTGCATACAAGTAGGCCTATACACGTACATTATCTTGACATCTGTAATCCAGACACCTCGCATTTCAGGACAGCATATGACAGTCCTGAAAGTGTCCTTAATAGAGAGGTTCCACTCAAAGTAGAAATTTCCAATTGATGACTGAAAAGTTCAAAGAAACAAGGCAAAACCTATTTCAAATCTCTCATTCCACCATCCACTTGCCAGTATCATGATTATCTGTCCATTTCAATCTAACTGCACCTTTCTGCCAAATTCTACCAGCTCTGTAAATACCAACCTGCCTTTCATATTCCCAAAGAATTCGTTGTGAAATGCGGTTCCTTGTCCGATGACATCAGCTGGTATCTTACTAAGGAGTGGGAGTAGGTTTGGACAGATGACACAGGCACTACCGTGGAAACCAGCCTTCATGAGCAACCACAGCTTGGGGAATAGAGCCTTCCTGGTGTTGATGTGTTTCCAACAGTCCTGGAACAGCAAAGAATTGCAGTGTTGTGAAAACACTGCTGGATCCAGCATCCAGAAAAACAGAAGGCACGGCTGTTGATCATGGGACCCCAGTAGAGCCTCAATGCCCGCCCCCCAAATCTAGCCCTTCAATATACTCCTTACCTCAATTTTTGTGATCACATAGAGCGCAGCTTCCCATAACGGAGGGCAGACGATTGGGTCAGACTCGTCAACATGATGCATGACTAGTGGACAAATCTTGTCCGCGTAACGTGTCGCAAGCGACGGATAAACTTGACACAATGACGAAATCATGGAATAGAAAGAACTGCGCACCTGAAAGTATACATAGGTTTCTGAAATGGACAATCAACGAAGTAATCTAAATGAACAGTGGAACCTCCCTTAGTGGACACTGCTGCCAGGAGGACATGTCCTTATACATGTATAAGCCCAAACTTTAACTTAAAGTCCTGACAATCAGCCCATGAACTGACAGGTGAGAAATCGGGATTTTTGAGCTGGCAAGAAAAGGTACCCAACAAAATGCAACGACTGAACATGGGCATTATGAAACTGAACAGAACCGGACATGGGTGTCGAGAACTCTTACCATGTTGTTTGGATTTTTACTATGTTTCCATAGTTTTGGTGCCGAAAGGATCTCATCCACATTCCCGGCGAGATCGTCCAGCTGATCGGTGGGAATGGACAACATAAAAAGCCTCAGAGCCATCAGTGATGAAGCAATAACCTTGATGTATTTTGATTCCATGTCTTCCTTGGGCGTATTCCTGGAAAACAAACTCCGAGCCATGAACTCAGACATCAGGGATAAGAATTTGTAAATGTTTTGTATGAAGAATAGATTACACTTAAGACTTACTTTGGGTCAGAGAGTGTCTGGGCTGTTTGCTGCAGCAGATTGTCCTTCAGGTACTGAAAAATATCATTAAAACCTCACAAATAAATTGAAAACTGCAACTGACTTGGCTTCTTATCAGAATTTCCAATTCCTTCTTCTTGCCAGTATACTTAACCCTTAGAGCGCCAAGTTTTTTCAACTTTTCCTTCCCCCGTGACCGGGTATTTTTTTCGAGAAAAAAAAATTCGAAAAAAAGAAAAAAATTGCCAAAAATGCATGTGTTTTGAAATTTTAATTTTATGACCTTTTCCGAGTATACTCGGTAATGGTCCTTAAAAAGAGAATTGTTGCACCGAGTACACTCGGTAACGGCGCTCTAAGGGTTAATAAAGGGTGCCTCTTTACCTGTATAACTTCATTCTTACAAAACATGATGGCACCTGTTTTCTTAGCTGGAGGAAATGCTGTATCAAATGCAGCTTTGGCAGCAAGAGCTGCAGGTGGGTATGTATCACACTGAGACAGTAGCCACGCTCCCATCAGTCCCTTCAAGTGGGGAGCCAGATTCCGTCGCACACGCAGAACAAGCTGCTCAAAGGCTTGCTGCGTAGCCTCACGGACTCTTCGATCATTTTCCTACACATAAGAAATGAAAGGTTGATTTAATTAATACAGAGCAATAAACACTTCTAACTAAATTTTTATGGTTTCATGCTAAAGGTTGTATTCGTCAGAATTCTCAACATTCTCTACAGGAGGTATGACCACAGATTTGGAGGGAGAAAAAGGACAGTTGTGATACACGATGCATAACTTACAATGCATAACTTGCAGTAAAGTCTGGGCCAGTAAGGAAGAACCCCTGTCACATCATCACTACTCTTTTCTTTGCACAGGGCACCAAATTCCTGAGTTGTCTGAAAAAATAGGAAGGCAAATCAGTACTGTACTTCCTAAACCTTACAGAATGCACTGAAATGCCACTTTTAGTGTCAAACAGCAAATGTTAATTAAAAGAAACAAATAGCAGGGTAATAAATACTCTGCAGGAAAAATGTATGAAGGGAAGAGTATGAAATAATACACACTTTAATCTTAGTTGTGACATCCTTCTTGGAAAATTTTCGAAGCACCATCCTGA
The DNA here is from genome assembly GCA_002633025.1 of Notospermus geniculatus. Lineage (NCBI taxonomy): Eukaryota > Metazoa > Nemertea > Pilidiophora > Heteronemertea > Lineidae > Notospermus > Notospermus geniculatus. The sequence continues at coordinate 23,496 of NMRB01001550.1, read as the reverse complement.
AGTCTGCATCTACAGATGAATCAGCCTCTTCTGTCCCAAATCCCACTGGCACGTAACCCAGATCAGACATGGTGTCAAATCCCTGAAATCCCGATATTGTGCCACTGCTGGAGATGAGCATCTCGGCAGCTCGACCACTGCTTGACGGCTGCAAGAAAAAGACTCCGCTGATGAACACACATTGATTGCTTTTTTGGACAAGGAGAAATTATTGAAGAAAATATTCAATTGAACGCATGGGCACAGGAACTTACAGTGCTGGATTCTAAAGTACATTGTACACAACTTGCATTGCGCAGAATTTTAAAAAACTTGACTGAAAATTAAAATGCTGTGCATGTGCAGACCATAAATGGCAGCAGAACAGGGTGAATCGGTCTCTCAAGTGATGATTATTCTTTAACTGAACCTACCCTAACATTTCCCTTGGTTCTATTGGCTTGCTTTTGCTTTCCACCAGGCATTTTTTTGCCTCATACAACGTAGCTTCGGGAAAACCTTCAAATTACTCAATCGATCACTTTCAGTCTCAGCCAATGGCAAGTTTCTCAATCTCTGAAGTCTTCAGGAGAGCATTTGCTGCTATGTGAGTTTCGTCTTGTTGGGAAACAAATGACACAAAATTTATCATCTGAAGGTAAAAGAATATGAAATCACAGAGGACGGATGACATGGATGATGAATGAGGGGAAGTGAAGTAGGATATTAACATCAGACAAAGGTGGCCTACGTTGCGATAAACGACTATTCAGCAGTACCAGAAGTATTATGTAGGATTTGGTACGCTAGTTGACACTGCGCTGACTGACCTTGGCAGCCATGACTAGTCTAGTCTAACTGATCGACTCTTTCTCGAGTGTCACGTCAAATTCAGTAGGCCTATACTACCGGTAGGCCATGATTTATCTGTTTAACGTTTATGTGATGCTGCCCGTTTCTTCTAGGCTTCCATTACCATGTACTCATCTTTACTACTGTACTGTACATGTATGTGTACATGTGTAGGCCTATATGTTCATGTTCATAAATGTTAGCAAAACTAAGGTTATGAAATTTAGTGGAAATGGTCATGCTTGTAAAGATGTTTTCTTATTTAAGGGTACACCTGTAGCAAACTGTATTTCATACAAATACCTTGGAGTTGTAATAAGTGCATCAGGGTCCTTTTCCAAGGCACAGGTTAATGCAGCAGATAAAGCTAGGAAAGCTCTTTTTAAAATAAGATCATGTTTACGATCCTGTAGTGTTAGCCCAAAGCTTGGCTTAAATCTTTTTGATAAGTTAATTATGCCTATATGTACGTATGGTGCTGAGATTTGGTTAGCAACTGACCTGCGAAAAAAGAAGTTCCAGGATAAGTGGTCATTGGAAGAGACCTGGTATGATTCACCAATTGAACATGTGAATATTAGCTTTGCTAAATTCCTTCTTGGTGTGGGTAAGAAGGCGGGAAATATCCCAGTTATGAGTGAACTAGGTCGTTTTCCTGTAGGTATTCCCATTATTATGAAAGTACTTGAATACTGGCATCATCTCAGTAACACTGAAAATTCTGTCTTAAAAGATGCCTTTGAAGAGGCCAAAATGCTTCACCAAAATGGGAACTATTCCTGGGTGTCTTTTGTTAATGAATTATGCCGTAAGGTCAGTTTCTCACCAAATCCTAATTTTTTGGCCCGTAATAAAAATATGCAAAAGAATCTTTTAAGAGACAGGTACACTAAGTTTTGGAAGGAAAGGTTTGTTACCAAGTATAAAGATTCAAAAGAGGGCAAATTCTGTACATATGTTTCTTTTAAAAATGATTTTTCATACGAAAATTACCTGGAGGACATCTCTTGCCCAGAAGAAAGAGTTAATCTTACTAGACTCCGCATTAGTAATCACGATTTACACATTGAGAGAGGTCGGTTTAACAAACCAATAACACCAAGGGATCAGAGACTGTGCCCACACTGCAAATGTACGGGCAACAGTGTAGTGGAAGATGAGCTACATTTCTTGATGATATGCCCCTTGTACGATGAAATCAGAGACAAATATATCAGTCAGGAGAATTTGGGTCTTAAAACACGCCTCTCAAATAGCAATATGTTCTTTTACCTCATGAATGCGGAGGGTAGGATTGCAAATCTTCTTGCGAAATTTATTACAAATGCTTGGAAATTGAAGTCCTCTAGGTCGATGTGATGTGTTTGTCATAATACCGTATATTGGCAATATATTTTGTCTTATTGTACTATGCACACCATGTACTAGGCCACACTATGTATGTAGGCCTTCTGCACACCATGCTTTGCACGCTAGGATACCAGGTACACATTCCAAAGACAGATCCTGGTTATCTTCCCCCTCTCTTTCACTCTTTCTAACTATATGCACACAAGTTTATTGTAATTTCTGCTGATGAAATTTGTCAATTTCAAGGTGCAATAAACTAATTTGTAATTTGTAATTTGTAATTTGTGTTACCACAGCTATGCTGCCTAAACTTGCTCAATTAAATCAGAATGTAGGAGGTGTTACCTGACAAAATGTACTTTAATCATTCAATGTTTCGTAAAAGATTGAGATGAACATGTAAGAATCGCAACAAATGAGCCAAGTATAAAAAATACTCGGGAAATATGGATAAAATAGGTGGAAGTGTGATTTCACAACCACCATGTCACTTCTTCTGTGTTATACAACATGCGCTGTAATACTTTTATAATAATTCACAACGAAACATCGGGTAGATCTCTAGTATTTTATTCTGAATAGAGTAAAAATCACAACTAGTGATATTAGTACGCTAAATGAAAATTACGTAATTACAATTAAATGTCAACTCCTTTAAAACACAAAAACTATTACATTTTGTGGCAGTGGCAAAGCAGTCAGTGTGGCAGGAATGAGAATCCACTGAAATAATGTCCTTAGTACCGTTATCCAGGATAATGTCACAATCTCCAACATTATCTGTAAAGGATAAATCACTTGGAGCATGGAGGTTTTTATATACCACCAAGCTTGGTGTCAATCCCTAGTACAATCCAAGACTGGATTAGAGTGTAGGCCTACAGGGGCCAGGATGTACAACTGGGGTCCAAGAGTCGAGGGGAGACGGATCGAGATGGAGGAGAGGGGGAACTTTATATGGGCAATAAATAGGAAGGGATTTTGGTATTAGACCCCGGAGGGCTTCAATAAAGGTGTCCATAAACAAAAGTAAAGAAGATTCTCAAGTACATGTATAGAAAAGCAGCTTTATTATCACACAGCTGTTGAATATTTCGTCAAAATACTCTCTTCTTGATGCAATGAATAGAACAAACCAATCATTTCATCCTAAAATACCAGCCATGTGATAGTATTTATAGTATTCATAAATAGAATAAATTAAGAATGAGGTCATGAGTAGGCCTAAATAGCTACATTATTACAATGTGCAAAATATACAAACAGGTCGTATGTACAATACAAGAATGATTTACATTGAGGTGAGAGAGTAGCAAGAAGGTCTAATTGATTCTGAAGGTATATCAAGAATCAGTATTCTCCACAGGATTTCCTAAGGTAGGGTGGTACCCTTGAAATACCAGGATTTCCCATTACTTTCCCATAGAAAACCATTACAAAATTGCGCTGCAAGGTAGGGTGGCTACTTTTAAGGTAGGGTGGTAAAATGGCAAGGTAGGGTGGGCCACCCTAACAAAAAGCCATGCGGAGAACACTGAATGTGTAAGACTAACAGAGAGTGGGTCAGGGAGTGTGTTTCTTGAGTAGAAATACCCTCATTTTCTAAATTAAAAGTTGAAGAAGATTGCACTGAATGAAGTGAAAATATAAGCTTTCCATCAGAACAAAAGAAATTTGTTTGGAGAACATCACCACTGGCATGACTGGAACAATGATACACACACTCTTGTCCAAACACAGTTCTGACTGGTGAAGTGAATGCACAGCAAATGTAAGTCCGCAATCAAGAGTCTGTCATGTTGATTGCACCAAAAATATACAAGGTGATGGCTCAAATATGAATTTTGAATCACACATTGCCACATTGCTTGACTAGCACCACAGTCCATGTAGCTCATCCATCCATCAAAACTTCACCCATAAGGCAGCATTAGAGAAGTCAAAGGCTAAACTAAAGAGATCCACTCATTAGCCACAGGGGGACATCAGAATCAGCCTTATCCAACTTGCCACTGGAAATAAACAGCAACATGAATAATACTGATTACCTGGTATTTTCATCATTTTTTAAGAAAGAGCAAGAATTCAGGAGTCTATTAATAACAACAGAGATATTTCTTTGCCATTTGATAACAGGGTTTAACATGGCATCACTAAAGAGCTAAAGTTGTAGATATTTTAACTCTAGAATTAAGCCCTGCAACTCTAGTAGTAATAGTATATGAGGACTTAATGTGGTATCCAAGATATGCCTGAAAAACTACAAACCCTTAATCCTCCTCCATTTTCCTGCTGTTCTGCTTTTCTCTCCAAGTCTTCCATCTTTTGCTGTTTTCTTTTCAGTGCTTCTGGGTCTTTCACACCTCGTGCCTCGTTATCTTTTTGCCGTCTCTCAGCAGCTTCTGCAGCTTGACGTCTCCTGGTTTCCTGCAAGTTATCATAAACTATCAAAACTGACTGGAGCAATTGACTTGATTGATAAAAAGAGTATAATTTCTCCATGACTGGGCCTAGGCCTAGCCTACTAGGCCCAGTAGTAGGAGGTCGAGGGTAGCCTAGCCATGCCATGCATGCTCAAGTCAAGGCCTACATCATCAATCCCATCATACATGATACATGTATGTAGGCCTAGGCCTAGGCCTGTGCTGTACCCATGGTACCGCTACCCATTTGTTGATTTATTTGACTGCTGTTTTTGTCAGATGCAATCATTTATTTGTCGATATAGGTAACCTACCGGATCAGGTGAGTCATAATCTGCGCTACTGCCATCAAGACAACCTAAACATCCACCCATATCTTGTCAAAAAACAGGTTTAGAGGGGGCACTGCCATCAAATCAAGACATGCATGAGAGGCTGAGAAACGGGGAAACCCCTTTTTGACGTCGGGGCTACAGTCACTCTGAATGGGAATCCCCAAACTGAGGCCGGCAGAAGTCACCTATCATAAAAAACCAAACTCACTTTGAGGAAATGACATAGATTTAGAATTTTTTGGATGGATTTTTTAGGTACAATTTTAATTTTGGGGGTAAAATTTATTTTTCAACCTTGTGTCTAGGCCTAATCGTTTTTTATGTACGTGCACATGTGCACATCAAAGCACGCAGTATACTGCCAGGACTCCTGCCGCCGGGGTGTAATAGACCCGGAGAAACGCATGGAATGAGTTTTTCAGCTGGTTATTGGAAGAATTTCTTCGTTTATGTTGCTTATTTTTCTTCGTTGTCGGCGAATCGCAGAATATTCATCGTAATGGGAAGGAAAGTTACGTTAGCAACATGTTCACTCAATCAGTGGGCCTTGGATTTCGGAGGAAATATGCAAAGAATTATCAAAAGTAAGTAGCATGGAAGTTCCAGCCACGCTGCACTGTACA
>NMRB01001549.1:136731-163366 GCA_002633025.1 Notospermus geniculatus | reverse complement strand
CCCCCCCCCCCCGGACCAAAAAGCTAAATACGGCCCTGAAGACTGACCTGGCCATTTGCTCAGGTTATAAAATCTCCATGTTCCATGTTACGTTGATCCAATATGAACGTCACAAAGTTTATAATGTAGAAATGACACAACCTCGTTCCCAGGGGTCGTTCGCTTTCTGACAATATGGCGGTCGCGTCACTAACCCCTGGAATCAGCTTTGGATTTAACGCATTTGATTGGTTGACGGGAAACCGTCAAATTGTACCCAAACAAATTTTCAAAATATTTTGGATCAAGCCAAAGTGCATCCATGGCCTTGCTCCGGCATATCTCTCTGAGATGCTGAGAAGGCGCGAGTCAACCAGGACTCTGCGCTCAGCATCTCTAAACACTCTGGTTGTGCCTTTCATGGGAACAAAGATGGTGTCCGATCGTGCCTTCTCAGTTGTCGGACCAAGGCTGTGGAATGCACTTCCTAATGAAGTACAGAACAAGGACACTCTATTGGGTTTTAAAAGTGCACTTAAAACCCACCTTTTTATTCAAGCTTTTGGGGATTCTTAATTCATTAATGTACCGTACTTTTCACAATGTTTTATTCTTCATCATTGCTTTTTTTCCACAATGTATAATGTATGTAACAGCGTTTTAGAGCACACTTCTGTGATTTTACGCTACATAAAATAAATTATTATTATTATTTTTATTATTATTATTATTATTATTATTAAACGGTTACCTATATCCAGGTTTGATGATTTTTTGATAAAAAGAATTTTAGAAAGCACAAGAAAGTGTTTCAGAGTAATTAGGCCACACTTTTTTTATTCTTTGGTTTACGGGCCCGCCGACGTGGCAAAGTGCCATTCCGAAAAAAAAATAAAATTGGGAAAATCAGTTTCGTTTATTGCCTCCGAAGTTCAAATGAGGTCTTCTAAGAAAAAAACAAATAAATGGAGTTATTTTTATTCTCGCCGGCCTTGGATTAGCAGTCAGGAGTCAGGACAGCTAAAAATAAATAAAACCAACACTATTTCCCAGCAACAAGGACGGAAAGAAGCAGAAAAGAGGCATTTATAAAGAATTTATTTGGTTTTTTATTTCCTCCGATTTGTCCAACTTGTCATTCTAAAGCTGAAAATGAAAAAAGTGAACTGAACCTAAGTTTTTTTTTATTTTTATTCCGTCCTCCGTACCTGGGCTCAGAAACTTTGTGCCCGTAAACCAAAGAATATAATAACCGTGGGCTTATTATGGACTGATTCGCAGTCCCAACATAGTAGCAAGGATCGCCGTGAGCTATGTTGGGACCGGGTACCAGTCTTTAGACCAAGAATCCTGGTTTAAGCCTAAGCTGATTCCAGGGGTTAGTGAGCGAGTGGTCCGAGGTTGTCTGAGTGAACTATACCCCTCGGGACGAGGTTGGAGGTGACACCATTAGCAGAGAAGGTACCTGTTTGAATGGTATCGATGTTCAGGAGTCCTCCATGTCATCGCTGGTGGTAGTTACATGAAATGTGAAACCCTCATTCTCCAGGAACCTGATGAGCATTTCTCCGGATGCAGTAAGCTTGTGGATTGTTCCATCTTTTTTGAGATCCCTCTTTCCCTCAATCTTCTTAACAGGAGCAAAAGACCTCTGTCTCTTGTTGCTGGTCGTACATTTAGACGAGGCTTGTTGCAGTGTATGCAGGTCAGGGTTTTCAGCTGAGCAGTTCTTGCTCAGCTGAGCAGTTCTTGGACATGGTTTTTGTAAGTGACTGAAACTTCGTCGACTAGGGTATTCTGCAGTGTGGTGGTTGCATCATCAATGTCCACACTGACATCAACATATTTTGGTACGGTGATGACGTCTTTAGTCGCAGTGATCTTGGTCTCTGTTGTTGTTGATAAATACCGAACCTTGTCGTACTCTTTCACAGGTAATGATGAGAAGTGGTAGGTTTTGTTTGGTTGGATGTTTGCGCGCGCCTAACTGCAGCGGTCCTGGCGAACAGCAGGCATGCTGGCATGCTGTTGGGCAGGATTGCTGTTAGGTAGTTTTTTATACATTGGGAGAAATTAAGAGATATTAGCAACTTCCTATCTGCCGCTGCGCGGCGTTCGGGTCCTTTGCATCTAGTTCTTCAACTCAGTTACCAATGGCTACTGTTAGACGAATCCAGCCACAAACTTTCCAACTGACGGTTAACACCGAGGTCACTACAATGGAGATCGTCCAGGACAAAACCAGACACCATGTTGAAATTAGAGAGAAACATTAGTGTGCTTGCCCCCTTTACACCTTTTACAGGTTGATTTCTTTCAATCGCCAGTCTTGCGTCTTCTCTCATACCACGAGCTGTCCTTATCTCCTCATTTAGAAAATTTTCCCGATAGACATAAGACCTAACTGTTCGACTACCCTTTTCCCATGACTACTGCGTTGGGGTGAAAACACCAACTGCAACAAAGTTCTCCATTGAATTGTTTAATGATCTCCAAGCAACAACGGGCGACTGAATCCCAGGGGCAGAAACAAGCATGGACTTTAGTTGTCATTACTCTTTCTTCCTTTCACCAACCGTACACCTAATCATAAGACATTCTCCTTTGTTAAGAACCGCCCCGCCCGATCAGCCGCACTCACGATTTTGGGGGCCTTTTTGCGGAAAAAGGCCATGGGTCTAAGGCCCCGATTACATAGAAGTATACGGTATACGAAAACGCCGGTTAACAAAGGCTTCACAAAACATTCGGGACCATGAAGCCATTGTTAACCGGCGTTTTCGTATACCGTATACTTCTGTGTAATCGGGGCCTTAGGGCGGCGTTCCGCTCAAAAGCATTGTTTTTTTCCGCGCCGTGAGCAACGACGCTTTTTTATTTCGAACAATGATTTCGAGCATTTCTGCGCACGAAAATGCTCCCACCCTTATGCTAAAAACTACGGTACGTGATGTAGTATTGTCCCGTGAAATATGATAAAAGTTTGTGACTCGAGCTAGCAGTGTTCAGGAGATATGGCAAAAAGAAGGTTTTTACAAAGCGCCCCTACATAAGACAGGATGTCCGCTAAACTATGCTCAATTTCGGCTTCAAGGTGTTGTTAGAAGCTATCCTCACACCAGGATTGAAGTTTTTTTAGGTCAAGCCAGAAACGTGCCACCATTGTTGACAGACCCTTGAACATTTCAACTTCACATTCGTCATTTGTTCGGTGATACACTTTACCCAGTTGAGCACGTGGTCCCTTGACCACTTCATTTTTTGTAAATGTGTCTTTACTGACTTCTTCAGGACGGCATTAGGAAGCAAATAAGATATGTAAAATACTCGAGTGGATGAAAATCATTTTATTTTGATATGTGCCAGAGGTATTTGAAAAATGAAATGTGTAAAATGGGAAATTGTGGAGAGCATACGAGAATGAAAACAACTCTACTAACCTGGTATTTCATCAGATTGCGGTATTTGGTCAGCAGTGAAATTCGTCTGCTTAGACTAGTACCCGGGACTAGTACCTGGTCCTACCGATGGTGTCGCTTTTGAATTTTGCTGAATGGTTGGACCAGTCGTGGCCACCATACTGGCCGGAATCCCGGGTAGTAATTAATTTATTCATGTATGTTAATGAGTATTTTTTTACACATAGTGCAACGGTCCAGAGAGTAATTTCAACATGGCGGACGTACCGTTGTCTTTGCCTTTGACCAGTCAGAAGAGGGGTTCCCCAGAGTTAAAAATAGAAAATAGTAGTTCTGATTTCTGCCACATGCACCACCCCTGACCAATGACATTTGAGAACGCCATGGCCACTACCCGTTCTAACATTTGTTAATTTCATTACGTAAAAGAGTTAGGACGGGCTTCCAGTCTATCGTCTGCTCTGCCTGACGTGATATTTCATTCATATTCTTGCCTTAGGTTGTGTCCCTGGAGGGACGTTGAGTTCCAGGGCCCACATACATAAAACTACATGTAAGTTTAATTGTGACATTTATCCTTTATTCAACACGAAAGATAAGTGTCACATAAAGATATGTGTTAGCATTTAATGTACAACTTCCACGATGAAAAGCAGTAGTTCCACGGCCCATCTATCATTACTCATATTCAATACATACCAAACAATTACGGTTTTTTTATGAGAGGTTAATTGGACTTTTAATCTTCCAAAATGCAGGAGCTACGGTGATACTGAAGAAAAAAACAGGGGCCTCTTGTTTCATAAAGTGACTTTAAGCTAATGGTACCATTAACTCAATGCATTTTCCATTTGATTAAAGGTACCATTAGCTTAAAGTCACTTTATGAAACAGGCCCACGGTCATTCCCTTGGTATCTTCACACTCCACCAGAGGGCTTTCAAATTCATAATCCACATTTTTGTCACACTTAGACTTTAGTTTTATGAATATGGGCCATGGACTTTTGAGGTGGCACGTGACGTTGATTTACCTCGTGAATAAGTGTTGAGCATGCTCATGGGTACTGATACTCGGGAGCGTACCTATGTGTCCCAGGTTCTATGTGTCCCGGGGCCTTTGCGTCCCGGGTTCTATGTGTCCCGGGTTCTTTGCGTCCCGGGTTCTATGCGTCCCTGAAGACAGTTATTTGTATGCAGGGTTCTATGTGTCCCCGGTCCCATGTGTCTGTCTCAGTTATGATTGGCCTTGTCGCCATTTTATTCTCAAGTGCAGTCAACGAACTCATATTTTAATCATCACGGATAAAGTATGTATTATCATGGATAAAGTATGTATTAACTAAAATAAATCAATGTTAGCATTTAATGTACAACTTCCACGATGAAAAGCAGAAGTTCCACGGCCCATCTATCATTACTCATATTCAATAATAATAAACAAGAAGTCAATCTCCAGAATTCACGAATTTTCGACCCCAACCGGGGTCTTTTTCAAGTGGAACTTTACAATCTGAAACTCTAGAAAAGACTGAGCTGAAACCCGAATGTAGAACTACAAGGCCTGTGTAGACAGGGCAAACAAGCAATTAAGGAAAGATCGCTATTCTTTCCGTAATTGCTTGTTTGCCCTGTCTACACAGGCCTTGTAGTTCTACATTCGGGTTTCAGCTCAGTCTTTTCTAGAGTTTCAGATTGTAAAGTTCCACTTGAAAAAGACCCCGGTTGGGGTCGAAAATTCGTGAATTCTGGAGATTGACTTCTTGTTTATTATCATTTAGTGTGTCAATTTTGTGCTTTTTGTACCTTGGACTCATATTCAATACATACCAAACAATTACGGGTTTTTTATTGGACTTTTAATCTTCCAAAATGCAGGAGCGACGGTGATACTGAAGAAAAAAACAGGGGCCTCCTGTTTCATAAAGTGACTTTAAGCTAATTTTAAGCTAATGGTACCATTAACTCAATGCATTTTCCATTTGATTAAAGGTACCATTAGCTTAAAGTCACTTTATGAAACGGGCCCACGGTCATTCCCTTGGTATCTTCACACTCCACCAGAGGGTTTCAAATTCATAATCCACATTTTTTTGTGATGTTTCCAACCGTTATAACATGTATCAGAATTCATAATGAATGCTAACGCTGATTTATTTTAGTTAATACATACATCCATGATTATTAAGATATGAGTTCGTCGACTCCACTTGAGAACAAAATGAGGACAAGGCCAATCGTAACTGAGACAGACATATGGAACTGGGGACACAGAACCCGGGACACATAGGACCCGGGACACATAGGGACGACCCCCTCAGGTCTCTGGGCCAATATTCATAAAACTAATTAAGCCTAAGTGTCACACTTATCCGTTGTATGTTTATGCATGTAAATTATACCTCCATGGGTAATCAACGTTGATACATGTACCAGCTGGGCCGGTGTAAAAGTAAAGATTGTCCGCCGTTGGGGAAAGGAAATAGTCCCAGTGGGAAAATTTTCTCTGTCATATTAGAGTAAGGTAGGACATTCTCGTAACAAAATTTCGAAACGTTGGTCTCAGTCTCTGTGCATGTAATGCTGTGCAGTTCGCGCACTGGTATACCGAGACTGAGTGAGCGCCTCAGTTTACAATTAAGTCCAGAAGGACTGGGACTATTTATATGTAAATTGTATGATGTATATGTCGTTTCTTGTTACTATAATAAAGAAATAAATATACATTGGATTTTTTCTTTTCATTGTTTTGTATATTATGGTCACCAGGTAGAGCAACGACCTGGGGCGTATTTCAAAGCTGAACGGCATGAACAAAAACACCACACCCGCCGCTGTGTGGTGGTCTACAGAAATATACACGCCCTTTGTAATACCTGGAGAACATGTTAGACCACCCAGGGTCTTCACAACCGGCTCCCCTTCTCGCGCTTGGTTCAGACCCTGGCAACATCCTAGCCATTTCGTTGGGGAAGCAGCGGCGTACTGAATTCCGCCGAATCCAGCCAATCACAATGAAGCTTCTATCCCATCTTGGTCATTCCCAAAATGGCGGCTGAGTTTCTGATTATTCCAGAATTAACTTCGCGTCAACACGATTCTCACGGATTATCAAGATAACGAGGATGAAACAATGGAACCAGAACACGAAGGTGTGATCCAGTTGATGTGTTTGGGCATCCCTCATTCGATAGCGTGCATAAATTATGGAATGAGATACAATGCTATGAGCCCGGTATCTTGTAACTCGTAACACCAGATCTATATATGCAGACATTGCAGCACTTGGCGCGATATTTGGTTATTACGTCAATTGGCATTTTCCCACTGCACTGCATGGTTTATTTGTGAATTACCAATTGGCCAGTACACATGAAGGAATGTCTCTCTTCTCCAACGAAACGGGATGGATGTCCCCAGGGCATTCAGGGAGGGTACGACCGTAAATGACCTGATATTCTGAGGATGGTATGGCGGCGCCACTGTATTCAATGTTAGGTTTTCAATCAGGACACATCGACAGAGAGCGTTCATTGACAGAGCCTGATAGATTCTTGTAGTTCCGTAGGGAACCTGAGTATGAGGTTGGTTGGCGTTCCTTAATGTTTGCGCCCTGTCGAAATCATAGGCAAAAACTAATGCATCGCTTTCTAGTAAATGCAGATCGTTGTCAACATTGATCTTCAACCTTCTGAAAAAAGACCAATTTGGACCCGGAGTTCTTTTGAATTTGTTGTAAGATAAATGAAATTTGCGACGATTGTGACCAATCAGGCAATGGAACGTATTTCTTTCCATCGAGTCGCGGTCGGAAAGTAGCTGATTCCAATCACACCATTTCCATAATCACCAAGTAATTGTCAACTAACATATTAAAGCGATGTGTCAGCGAAAAAATTTGAATGCAAAAGGGGACGAATCTTTGTTTACAAACACTCATTTCCTGCATTCTGATTGGCTGTGAGGGCAATGTTTACAAACATCATCGTTCTGTTTACAAAACGACTGTCGATTCGCTTTAAGCATCTTTCCTTAAAGCGGACTATTCGCGCCGAGTCAAAGATTCCACAGAACAGTTTCCGGAGCGGCCGCCGCAATGCATTCACCAGTTGTAACAACACAGTTGTTGTTAGGAATAAAACGGGTTGTTTTATTATTTTTGGTTCACTTTGGACAGACGCGAACAATCCGCTTTAACACTCTAAAAAATTTCTCGTCGTACTGACAAGCTGGAACTCGTTCTCAGAATATGCTTAAATTAACAGGGTCTATCTTGTCAATTGACAAGTTTTTAACTTGTCATCCTCGGAAAAGAGACATCTTATCATTGAAACAAATACATCTCGTCATTCAGGCTAAAAAAAAATAAAAATTATGCGCCATGAGACCGTTATGCGGTAGCTACAAGTACTAACAACAGGTACATATGAAAGAAAAACCCTCCCAAATTTCAGGGTCTACGGCGGGATTCGAACCCACGACCTCTGAAATATATAAACTACTAGACATAACCCCTAAACCCTCGTGGCTAATGAGGCAATGATGGTGACAGCGTGCTTAGAGTTCAAGAAATTGAGCGATAAATGTGAGGGAAGCGCATGCGCAATAATGTCCTGCCACCTACAACTTATTGCCATAACTAGAGACCTTGTCAACTGGACAGACTGAACTCGTCACAGAGATTTGCGACTCGCCATGACAAGTAAATCGTGTCATGAATGACGTAATTCGTCAGACTGACTAAAGCATCTCATCAATATTCGCAGACAAGTTGCGGTGACAAGAATTTTTTAAGAGTGAATGTATACACGTTCAGTGAAACATTTGATTCAAAAAGCTATCAGTAGTGATAATAGGCCTCCGCTGCAACGAGAATTATCGTGTACTTATGCATCTAAAATTGTAAAAAAAAATCTGACATGGCAATAATTGCACCAACATCATCATTTTCCCCTGAAGCCAATGCACCTCCAGTTATAGCCTAATAACAGAATCACAACTGTAATTCAAGCCGCTTTTGACGAGGGGACTGTCCACATACTCATCCAAAACGTCACTTTGTCGGCAGCGGCGAGAATCTGTTCACTCATTCACTGATTTTGCCGGAGACGTCTGCTACCTCGGATCTGGTATAAGTACTTCACATTTCATCCCTTTTGGCTGCGCGTCTGGATCCAAAAACATTCTTATAAAAGAGGGTTTCTTTCTGAACTTGCAGATCAAATCAAACATATTCAGAAATGCCCAACTCCACAACCGACATCACGGAACTCTTGAATACAGAGCCAGTGACTAAGTCACCTCATGTCAAATTGCTCGAACTCATAACGGTCCTCATTTACAGATGGTGGACGGTTGTCATCATAGGTTTGGGAGTCCCCGGAAACATCATGTCACTTCTTGTTACACTTAAGAAAGACAATCGCCAGATAAGCACATGCATCTATATGGCTGGCTTAGCTATTGTTGACACTGGGGTGCTCTTCACCGAAATTCTCTACAAGTCACTGGTATCTCACGGCCTTGGAAAGGGAATGGAAGCCAGCTTTGCATTCCTGAGGTAAGATTTTGCCCCTATATCACGGGACTTCCCAAAATTTGATCTCTCACTCAGTTCGTTTTTCTCGTTACTGATATCGATGTCTCTTTTGAAATTTCGTTTTGGCCCATTGATGAAAAATGCAAATTTGTATCAAAATTCATCTCTCCTACCCATCGCTATGCCACTTATGCTTGTACCTTAGCAACAAATCTCTCCGTCTTTCCCAACCTCCCAAAGCTGGGTTTCGTTCCTGCACATGTACTGGGTATGTGTGAAGGTAACAGACCCTGCAGTGGGAGAATTGTCTTCCGAACCGGGGCGGCAATGCAGCCGCTACACGGACAAAGTTGCCCTGTAACAACATTAATGATGCGTGTGCCCTGTTTATTTCCTTGGGCGACATTTCGTAGGCCTTTCCCGTACATGTATTTTGTATTTGTTCGGAAAAGACTTTTGATGTCGTTCTTGCACACGTGAAGGAAGATGCATCAACAAAATTGTCAGTGAGCTTCATCCATTGAGGGACTGTCACCCTGCCTCTTCTCTTTGTGAGGAATAGACCGCATGGCCCAGCTACTCTGGGTTGAGTGGGCGTTGGCTGTTCGTTCTGTGTCTTCTGAGGCTAATCTCAACCTCCTTTACTATCGGGGTTTCCACTTGTAGGGCTTACAGTGGTGTGCGTTAATATTTGAACAGAGGGAATTCAGCTTTTCATTAAAGGCAAAATTTGCCGCTTCTGTATCCAATATCTATATCAAAAGTATTTGAAGTCAGTCCTAGATATGCACATCTCTAATCTGATGGGCTTTCGCTGAATTCAGATGCTGGATATCACGAGAACGGTGAAATATCGAAATTTGACATATTTCTTGAGATTTCCTGTTATCACCATTTTGTCTGGATATTTTGTGGAATTTTTTCCCCTTGCAACAACATGTTGAGTGGGGGTATTACCTAACAGCGTTTGGAAACAAAATTGTTAGTGGAAAATCTCAAGGACATCAAACTTGTATCTCAGGGGTATGAATATCAACTTCTGATATTTTCCAGGAATCTTTGTATTGCTCCCCAACTGTAAGATGAAGTTGTATCAGATAGACTACAAAATCCTCAATCAATTCCAGCAACAAAAATTACTTTTGACTTTAAAATACATGTATTGCAAAATCTCGAAGTCGTGGGAAATCTCAAAAGCATGAAAAGTTGAATCCCTGCTATTTGCGAATCAGTATCAGCATCCAAAAAACGCCAGATTATACCCCAATTCAGCATGTTGTTGCAAGAGAAAAAAAGTCTACAAAATATCCAGACAAAATGGTGATTAGCAAATCTCAAGAATGTCAAATTTCGACATTTTCACCGTTCTCATGTGATATGTATATATGAATTCAGTGAAAACCCATCAGACTAGAGGAGTGCATTCTAGGACTGACTTCAAATACTTTTAATACAGATATTGGAATACAGAAGCGGCAAATTTTGCCTTTAATGAAAAGCTGAACTCCCTCTGTTCAAATATTAATTCACACCACTGTACCCCTTGTCCTTGGGTTGGAATGGGTGGGGCACTATCCCAATGTTCACGTGCGAAACAAAAGATATCATTTGAAAGAGGACCACAAAACTTTTTCAAGCTAACTTCAGCTTATAGTCATGTGATCTCCCAAGCAGATCAAATTGCCAGGCCCATTTCTAAATGGTTTTAAACAATGCAAACCCTATGACTGCATTCCTAAAAACAACATATTTTTGACATAGCCTCCCCAACCTCTCATCACTACACTAGTATACATGTGTAACGTGCCTTCTCTGTCGGCCCTAAGTGTTCCTCCTCTGCAAGAATCGTTCCTCTTCTGCTGCTCTTCTGTTAGAATTAAATTTCTGCAGGCAGTATATAACCACATTGGTATTCGAGGTGGCGAAATAATTATCTTTTCTCAGAATATCAAGTTGACCATCTGGAGGTTTGTCTTTCTGCACAGCTTGGATTGGTTCGGTTGATTTTCAAAGCATGCCGACAAATTGAAATTTACAAAAAAATACCGAAATCACCAATAAGTTGCAAGCTTTAGATGTTATTTTCAATGCATATATCAAGATTCTGAATGGCAGCGTTTGTTAAGAAAAAAACATTAAACATTGAAAGACACGTGGTTTTGTCTTTTTCGATCAATTAATAAACAAGAAATGTTTTTAAAAAAACATAGGGCGGTGGTGTTTGAATTTCCTGATTGGTTTGCTATTTTGTTCGGCGGGATTTTGGGACGTGACTTGATTGACCAGTTGATCGTGCCATTACATCTGGAAAGACAGCTGAGACCATTTTGAGAAATTATCAGTCAATATTCAGTACACAAATGTCATAGCCCGCTCCCCACGGAGCATGGCCATGCGTGAGAAACGGGAGGAAATTCGGAATTGACAAAGCCACATAGGCCTATTTATAATTTATAAATACGCATTCTAGGCTAATCTGGCGATGACTATTACAGGGGTGTTGCATCACGTATTAACGTCCGGCAATGTCATCAGAAGCATTTAAAGCCTCACAGTATTGAATTTTAGGGTATTTTCAAAGTGATAGGAGAGGAGGTAGAGGTCTCATAGCCTCGTGGGTCCCCAAAATGCTTGCATGATACGTAGGCTACGTCAAAAAAAAATCAATGCTTAGTTTTCATCACGGCATCGAAAAAACAGCAGGCAGAGCTCTAATGCATCCATATAGAACATAGTACATTTTAGACTACACTAACGTCGGAGGACGTAAGCACTTTCTGAATTCAATACAGTGCGGCTTTAAGTTGAAACTCAGCGACGTCGTTGCTAAGGTGAATCGGTTCTAGGCGACGCCCATGGCGTAGCCTAGAAGTACAGCGTCAACACCATTCGTCGAAACGTTGTGCGGTCAGATAAGGTGGGTTTTGCACTCGATATGTAGGCCTATGGACTCGCTTTGTTTCCCCCGGGTTTTCAAGCCAATCCAGCTGCTGTCATTCAATAACTAAACACAGGTAAGTGATTTTTTTTATTTTCATGCCCTCAGTTGTTTAAATAGGCCCACTCAAACTCTTTGCATCGAGCAAAATACGTATGACATGTATGAGTGAGACACTGATCATGACACGATGACGTCAACTGAAGGCTATGTAAATTACGCCTCTCCACGGAGCATGGTCATGCGTGAGGAACGAGAGGACAATTCCGGGAATTCACAAAAACACTAAAACGCATCCTGAGCTTGGATGCTGAATGAAACATGTCATCAGAAACATTATGCCAATACAGTTTCATAATTTCGTTGTACTGTTTTATTAAGGTTGAAAAGAGAATGCATCAACACACAATACACATAGACGAATTCCCTATCGAATATTGACCTAAATTTCATTGTGTTCAAGGTCATGAATGACGTTTTATGGGATTCTGTGTCACGTGAATGCATATTGTGATGACGTTTTTCACGGAGTATGATTCTTTTTCACATATTTTGATGACGTCTTTGTATATTTTGATGACGTTTTTCACAAAATCTGGTCGAAATTTTTCCATAGCCAGAACAGCAGGGCGTAATACTATATATTTCATGTATTCATTATCTAACCTTTGGACGCCCTAAAAAAATAGATTCTGTCAATGGAGGAACAACAGAGGAGGAACGATTGTTGTAGAAGAGGAACACTTCAGAGAAGGCACGGAACATACTTGCCCCGGCTATGGGCGGTTATGTCCGCATAAATTAGACGTGCACAAAACGTATTTGTAAGTGTAAAACATATGTTTTTGTGCCAAAACAGATATTTCTGTGTAAAAACAGACATACAAAACGTACAAAACGTGATTATTTTCGGCTAAACGTGTGTGTATTTCCAAAACGAATATATTTCTTGCAAAACAGATGTAAGTTTGTCGATAAACACGAAAGTTTTACCCGATTTTTATATTTTCTCGCAGAGATGTCGGCTCGCAGAGACCAAACCGCAGAGATGTTTGCCAAACGAAGACGCTAGATGGCGCTCGATACTATGGCTGTTTTAGTCTGCGGTTTCTCGCTTGACGGCGCACGAGCCTCTGTGGCCAAGTGGTTAGCACGCCCGGTTGTCAAGCGGAAGGGCGTGGGTTCGAATCCTGTCGTGACATTTTTTTTTTCATTTCGTTAGTTTCACTTCATTTTATTGGTTCACTAGAGTGACCATTATTTTCATCCTTGATTTTCTGTCACGGTTAATGTTCGCGGATTTTCTCAGCTGTGGTATAACCTTTTGAGCTGAAATTTGTAGGGTATGATTTTTGTATAAAATAAACCCGTGTCTGCGTGGTATTTGGCAAATATTGTGGCCTATTTTTTTAGATATTAGCAATTTGAGAGCTTGGAAGAGGCTATTTTTGGATGACGTCATAGGATGACGTCACTGAATGAGTCCGTGCAGATGATGTGCTGCGAGACAGACGATCTTTCCTGACTATTCACCACACTCATTGAACACACACTGACTTTCCCACACAGCCGTTCATCAACCTCTAGTGAACCATGTCGCCGAAAGGCTTGTTTTTTTTCTTGTCGACTTTTATCGTATCGATCTCGCGTGGCTGTCAGAAAATTGAGGTTAGCGATGGAATCATCACCCACCTCACTTTCATTGACGGGAGGAGACTTGTGAGGTTAGCGATGGAATCATCACCCATCGCACTTTCGTTGACTGAAGGAGACTTGTGATGTTAGCGATGGAATCATCACCCACCTCGCTTTCGTTGGCTGGAGCGGAGGACACTTGTGAGGTCAGCGATGGAATTATCACCCACCTCGTTTTCACCTGCTGGAGCACACTTGTGAGGCAAGCGATGGAATTATCACCTGCGTCGTTGTTGACTGCAGGACACTGGTGAGGTTAGCGATGGAATCATCACCCACCTCACTTTCGTTGGCTGGAGGACACTTGTGAGGTTAGCGATGGAATTATCACCCACCTCACTTTCGTTGACCGGAGGACACCTGTGAGGTTAGCGATGGAATCATCACCCACCTCATTTTCACCTGCTGGAGCACACTTCTGAGGCAAGCGATGGAATTATCACCCGCGTCATTGTTGTTGACTGCAGGACACTGGTGAGGTTGGCGATGGAATCATCACCCACCTCACTTTCGTTGGCTGGAGGACACTTGTGAGGTTAGCGATGGAATTATCACCCACCTCACTTTCGTTGGCTGGAGAACACTTGTGAGGTTAGCGATCAAATCATTACCCACCTCACTTTCGTTGGCTGGAGGAGACTTGTGAGGTTAGCGATGGAATCATCACCCACCTCACTTTCGTTGACTGGAGGAGACTTGTGAGGTTAGCGATCGAATCATCACCCACCTCACTTTCGTTGGCTGGAGGACACTTGTGAGGTAATTGGTAAGCTACGATAAAATTTCTGGATACACCACGTTGTCCGTGTAAATCCCTCTCCTTGTCCCAAACTTTCCATTTCTGTGAACAATTCTGATGTTGTCCTTGCTCCGTACACGACTCATGGCGACATACAGCTGGCCGTGGGTGAAGAAATCAATTGGCATTGATAGATGCCAATTTTGGTCAGGGTCTGTCCTTGTGCTTTGTTACTGGACATTCCAAAACAAAGCTTGATGGGGAACTGCCTCCTCTCCATGTTGAATGGAAATATGTTGTCCGAAGGTCGAGGCGGAATCCTTGGGATGAAGATGGACTTCCCACAATGGGTCCCTGTGCAACTGTCGCCTCGATCACGTGGTCATGCATACTTCTGATGGTATATCGAGTGCCGTTACAATGACCATTGGCTGGATCTAGGTTACGTAGTGGAGAAGTATCGGGCAGCCTTTTTTCAGTTTGAGTTTGTGTGGTGCCATGCCGGAGGGACAGAGGGTGTTGAGAAATTCGATGGGATACTGATGGGCGTTTTCCTCCTCCAAGAGTCTGTCTGAGCTCTTGTACGTTCTCTCCTCTCCTGGAAACCTTGACATCATCAGTTCGTTGACATCTTCAGCCTCTTTGTTCGTTGGACACAATATCGCCCTCGAGCAGAGCCACTCCGAACTGATGTCCCTCTCTGGCAATGTTCCCCACACAAAGTCACAGAATCCTTCCAGAGTATTGTCCTCCGTGGTGTACTCTTCATGAACTCTTATCTTGTACTGCCCAAGATGTCGTTCGATGGGATATCTTCCTTCTCCTATCTGCAACAGTTCGTCGGCGAAACTTGCAGCACCATCTTCATTCACCCTCATGTTTTGAGTTAGTCGAACAACATGAACTTTCTCCCACAGTGGACTGCTTTTAAGACACGCATCAATAATGTCTGCCCGATTGCCGCGTCTAACCACAGGGAGAATCTGACGCCAGTCCCCAGAGAATAGGACCGTGACACCTCCAAACGTTGCCTCAGACTCTCTGATATCTCGGAATGTCCGTTCGACAGTTTCGTATACTGTCCTATGTGCCATGGTGACTTCGTCTATAACCAAGAGTTTACAGCGGCGGATGAGTTCAGCTGTTGCGTCACGCTTGCTGATGTTGCACATTGAATATTCGTCAAGTGTGGTTACTGGCACTTTACAACGTGAATGCAATGTCCTCCCGTTCATCAGTAATGTAGCAGCAATTCCACTTGTAGCTGTGGCCAAGGCAACATGGCCCTTTCATCTGACATCAGCTAGGATTGTGGAGAGAACGAATGTTTTTCCAGTTCCACCCGCTGCATCTAATGCAACCATGATGCCCTTGTTGTTTTCAACAGAGTCTATGACAGTGTCGAATGCATCTTGTTGTTCCTGATTCAGGCGAGGTGAATTCTGTCGCACAGTGTCAGCCAATGCATCCAAGTTGTAATCTGTTTCCTCCCTAATGAGCTGCGGTTCTGACCTGGCGGCAAATGTTGGATCTGGGGAAGGGAGACAAAAGTTCTCCAGGCTCTGATCAAGTCTGCCAAGGTGGTCCTGTAACTCCAACAGTACTTCATTGACGATTTGTTGTGTTGATTCTGCGACACCATCCCGACGAAGAAGATCCTCAGTGAGAAAATTAAGATGTCGATTGAAGAATGCCAAACAGTCAGCTGGACGGATCCAAAGCAGTATCGTCGCGAATGCATGGCGTAGGCCAGATCCAAATGTCACGGAGGCCGTCTCTTCCATGACCCTGTCGATTTCCTCGTCATCCTGCAGCAGACCAAGTTTGAGACATGCAGCTTGAAAGGTTGGCTGTTCCTCTCCGTCTATAGTCCGCAAATCTGCAAAGCTTGTTGCACCTGCTTTATGTCCCTTTGATCTGACATCAGCTAGGATTGTGGAGAGAACGAATGTTTTTCCAGTTCCACCCGCTGCATCTAACGCGACCATGATGCCCTTGTTCTGTTCAACAGAGTCTATGACAGTGTCGAATGCCTCTTGTTGTTCCTGATTCAGGCGAGGTCCATTTTGACGTACAGTGTCAGCCAATGCATTCAAGTTGTAATCTGTCTCCTCCCTTATGACCTGCGGTTCTGATCTGCCGGCAAATGCTGGATCCGGGGAAGGGAGACCAAATTGCTCCAGGCTCTGATCAAGTCTGCCAAGGTGGTCCTGTAACTCTAACAGTACTTCATTGATGATCTGTTCTGATGGTGCTGCGACATCATCGCGGTGAAGAAGGTCCTCAGTGAGAAGATTGAGATGTCGATGGAAAAATGCCAAACAGTCAGCTGGACGGATCCAAAGCAGTATCGTCGCGAAGGCATGGCGTAGGCGAGATCCAAATGTCACAGAGGCCGTCTCTTCCATGACCCTGTCAATTTCCTCGTCGTCCTGCAGTAGACCAAGTTTGAGACATGCAGCTTGAATAGTATCGTCGCGAAGGCATGGCGTAGGCTAGATCCAAATGTCACAGAGGCCGTCTCTTCCATGACCCTGTCAATTTCCTCGTCGTCCTGCAGCAGACCAAGTTTGAGACATGCAGCTTGAAAGGTTGGCTGTTCCTCTCCGTCTATAGTCCGCAAATCTGCAAAGCTTGTTGCACCTGCTTTATGATACAGCAGCATTCTGAGGAAGTAGAGCTCTGACTGATGGGGATTCAGATTGATGACTGGAATTCTCCCAACTGTGTCAGATAGTCTCTGATCATCTGATGAGGTTCTGCACATGTTCTTCTTACGTTTCTTCCATTTCTTTCCGCTGGTATCCCACGTGTAGTGTTGATATATGTCAGGATAAAGAATGTGGTGCGCTTCGTCAGTCTCTCGATTTAAATCGAAGTAGGCTGTTAATTTGGTCTTTGGCGGAGATCTGTTCGCGACAGCTTGGGCATCTTGCGGGTCGAACAGCACAACTTGCTCGTCTTGTAGATCGATGCAAGGGTAGCTTTTCAACAGATGGGTATTTGCTGCAGATGTTAAATTCGAACAGTCTCCAATACGCCTCGGAGGCGCTGATGTACCGCGCATTCACGTATCTTTCCACCTCATCATTCGTGATATCCCTCTCTTGTCCATTGGCCAATCTCACGACGACTCTGTCAGATCCCTTGTGCGTGTACTTGTATTCCACGTTGATGTGGGCATTAAACTTCAGGCTGAGATACGGATTGTATGGCACGATCCAACGGTTGTCGATTGTAAATGGTGCTCCTTTTACAGTGATGTTTTCCGTCCGTCCTCCATCTTCTGGTGCTCTCCTCCTGTAATTTGGATATCCGTTATGGTTGATGGTTGTTGATTTAGTGAAGGTCTTTGGGAACCCTTTACTGCAAAGTTTCACGCCTCCTTTCATCTCCATGCAGGGACTTGACAGGTTGATATTACCGCAGGGTCCATGGCACATGTGCTTGGTGATGATCGCATGTAGCTTGGGATTCACCTGACGGTCGGGGATTTCAGCAGAGACCACTCTGTCAATGTCTTCCGAATTTCTGGGCTTGTCCTCCGGTGCCATTATGCACAGTATATGGGCATGTGGCAGTCCCCTTTTCTGGTCTTCTTTCATAGAGGTGTATGCTAAAACCTTCCCCAAGGCTTGTCTGTCCACCAGTTCCTTCAGCAGTTCTTTGTGCTTGATGTTGAACACCCTGGCAGTAATGTCTGGACGGTCAGCAGGACTCTCTCCTTCAAACAGAGAATTTCGAATCTCTGGCCAGTTAGGGTTGGTCGTCATTGTGATGAAATAATCAGGCTTCCCGTACTTTCTTACCAAGGCCATGGCATCCTGGAATGATTCGGCATACCATCTTGGGGAACCATAAACCGAGGGAGGGAGAATGACTTTCTTTCCAGCATTCACTTCGTCTTCTGCATCCACAGCATCAAGGAGACACCTGTATTTGTCCGCTCTTCCACGTTGATGTGGGCATTAAACTTCAGGCTGAGATACGGATTGTATGGCACGATCCAACGGTTGTCAATTGTGAATGGTGCTCCTTTTAGGGTGATGTTTTCCGTCCGTCCTCCATCTTCTGGTGCTCTCCTCCTGTAATTTGGATATCCGTGATGGTTGATGGTTGTTGATTCAGTGAAGGTCTTTGGGAAGCCTTTACTGCAAAGTTTCACGCCTCCTTTCATCTCCATGCAGGGACTTGACAGGTTGATATTACCGCAGGGTCCATGGCACATGTGCTTGGTGATGATCGCATGCAGCTTGGGATTCACCTGACGGTCGGGGATTTCAGCAGAGACCACTCTGTCGATGTCTTCAGAATTTCTGGGCTTGTCCTCCGGTGCCATTATGCACAGTATATGGGCATGAGGCAGTCCCCTTTTCTGGTCTTCTTTCATAGATGTGTATGCTAAAACCTTCCCCAAGGCTTGCCTGTCCACCAGTTCCTTCAGCAGTTCTTTGTGCTTGATGTTGAACACCCTGGCAGTAATGTCTGGACGGTCTGCAGGACTTTCTCCTTCAAACAGAGAATTTCGAATCTCTGGCCAGTTAGGGTTGGTTGTCATTGTAATGAAGTAATCAGGCTTCCCGTATTTTCGTACCAAGGCAATGGCATCCTGGAATGATTCAGCATACCATCTTGGGGAACCATAAACCGAGGGAGGGAGAATGACTTTCTTTCCAGCATTCACTTCGTCTTCTGCATCCACAGCATCAAGGAGACACCTGTATTTGTCCGCTCAGATCTCTTTCTGGTTCTCCTTTACCCATCGCAATCTCTGCGACTCTGCCTTCGCGAAAGCATCAGTTGCATACTGCTGTGTCAATCGGCGTGACTTCAGGAGCATGTTGTCTTCATTCTTTCTCACCTGCAGCTTGTACCGATAAAAGTCTGTGGGAGATATTCGTCTTGCCGATGCTGATGTCTTTTGCAGATCCGTGTGGTATCCATCTTCACCGTATGGGAAGAGCAACACGTAATGTTGCTGTGTCAATCGGCGTGATTTCAGGAGCATGTTGTCTTCATTCTCCCTCACCTGCAGCTTGTACCGATAAAACTCTGTGGGAGATATTCGCCTTGCCGATGCTGATGTCTTTTGCAGATCCGTGTGGTATCCATCTTCACCGTATGGGAAGAGCAACACGTAATGTAGCGGGTCGTAACTGCGATGAATTTCATGGATGCTCTGCATCTCTCCGCCAACAGTTTGCATGACGACATCCAGGTGTTCTGTTCGTTCCCCAGGCATGATGACTGCCACTTCACTGCCAGTGGGTAGATTGTACCTCCTTGCGTGTTCTCCAGCAGGTTTTTTCTTTGATTCAATGACGATCTGGTAATCTGGATTTTCTCTGCAGATTTCAGAAGCATATTTAAAGGATGTTACATAGGGATTAACTTGTTTTAAACAGTCCTGCAGCTGGGCAAGAATGCCTCTGTTCAGGTGGTCATTGTACCTCAGCCGGTTTTCGAGTTCATTTTCTGTGTCCGAGAAGTATATTTGAGCAAACTTTGGGTGCTCACCCTCCAGTGGTCTCAAAGAACCAATTCTATGGAAGACCTTCCCTTGAATCTTGAAAGTGGGATTCCAGTTCGGCAGTATCAGTTCGTCACACCCAATGGAAGCTAAAGCTAGCGCATTGTTGTACGATCTGATGTTGCGAAGGAAGTTATTGTCCCCATAGAGCTTCATGATGGTATCGGGAAGCACTGACTGTTGTGGCAATCTTATCTGCCCATTTTCGCAGCAGAACCCCTTCCTTTCTTGCCCCTGTTTAGGTGGTCATTGTACCTCAGCCTGTTTTCGAGTTCATTTTCAGTGTCCGAGAAGTATATTTGAGCAAACTTTGGGTGCTCACCGTCCACTGGTCTCAGCGAACCAATTCTATGGAAGACCTTCCCTTGAATCTTGAAAGTGGGATTCCAGTTCGGCAGTATTAGTTCGTCACACCCAATGGAAGCTAAAGCTAGCGCATTGTTGTACGATCTGATGTTGCGAAGGAAGTTGTTGTCCCCATAGAGCTTCATGATGGTATCGGGAAGCACTGACTGTTGTGGCAATCT
Source organism: Notospermus geniculatus (assembly GCA_002633025.1). Classification (NCBI taxonomy): domain Eukaryota; kingdom Metazoa; phylum Nemertea; class Pilidiophora; order Heteronemertea; family Lineidae; genus Notospermus; species Notospermus geniculatus. Next base: position 143,001 of record NMRB01001549.1, on the reverse strand, counting down.
TATCTGCCCATTTTCGCAGCAGAAGCCCTTCCTTTCCTGCTTCCACCTCCATGCCTGGCAATGTGAGCAGACGTTTTCCGCCTCGTAAAGGTTTGGAAGCTGGTGCTGTGCCAAGGACCCGGGGAAATCAGCTTCCTCGAAATGCTCCACGCCCTTGATTATCCCAAGTCTGCATTTGTTCTTTATGGCTTGGATGGTTCTTGTTCTGCGTATTTCAGCCTGCCGCTGCCTCTGTATTTGTAACCTGTAAGTACGGGAAAAATGTACGCTACATCATGTATTTGAGGACGTTTTTTCCTATCCGCTGTGAGGTTAATTCAGGCTATATGTTATTAACATGATTAAGAAGATAGAAATCGCTTGTTGATGCACGTTGACCTCCAAACTGGAAGACGTCCACCAGCATATACCTGCTTGCTGTGTCCTCCGGTGTCTCATTGTTTCTCAGAGCAGTCTGGCGCTCATTTTGTTCTCTCAACCTGTAATATCAAAATCAAAAGTTGGTAAGACCTTGAAGAAAGCGTAATGGAAAGAAATAATGACTTGAGATGCGGAAATGCTACACATACCTGCTTGCTTAAAACTCGGCTAAAAATAGCCTGCACCGAGAAGTCCAACGGCCCGCAATGTTCAAAGTTGAAAACGCTAGGCTATTTTTAGCCGAGTTTTAAATATCTGACCAATGAGAGCGAAGCGGTGATTCCAATGACGTCACACGGCGGCATCCCCGTCGGCAATACTAGTATGGAAATCAGTGGTCACCGCTTTTGTCACAGTGATCGTAATGTGACATTAAATCCCGCATTTAAGTTCAATAAGATCATCGATCGTGGATTATCTTGGGTGTATTTTGTAGATAAATTTGTATAGAACACGTAGGTAGTGGTGTCGGTGCTTGAATTGCCTGATTTTGTGACTTTTTCGCATCGAAGCGGAGGGGCCTCAAATTCTGTGGTAGTCCTTGTCTGTGTATTATACTACAGAGGGGATGCATAATACTAAAGGGTGTCTCAAAAGGGTCTCAAACGGTGTCTCAATCTTGTAGACGAACTCCTGTGCTTGGGCTAGGAACTTCGTCGGTATTGGCTACCATTTTGTTGCTGACGTCATTTTAGGAGTCCAATTTTCCGTAAAATGTCATTCTACCCCGGTCTAATTAAACGACGATGATCTTGGGCTTTTGTTATAGATCTGCAACACATACAAACATCCCCATCAACAATTCCTCGGTGTTGCCATTCCGCGCGATACGGCACGTTCGATGACATCAGCATCCACGTGGTTATGGGCATCTCCATTCTGAAAAACCCCGTGATGTCAACATAATGATCTATAAATAGATCTGCGACAACGTTTATGCTGCAAAGACGGCAGCCAGTAGCCTACCGAAGCCTCCTAGCCCTAGCGGCGGCTTCGGGCACCAAAATATGTGAGCGCTTGGGGACGTAATGACGTGATACCCGTTCGAGTGGCGTAATGACGTCATTCCGCCGTACATGACGTTGCCGACGTCACGGATGACGCGACGGCAATCTCGGTGACGTCATGACGTCAAAAGGCCTGAACAGCATTGTTATTTTCGTTAATATCTTTATATCTCAAAAACTATAAGCGATCCCAGGCCCGTCTGCATTTGCATACCAAGTTTGGCGACGATCCGTTCATTAGTCTCGGAGAAAATCGCGAACACACAAACACACAAACAAACAAACTCTTCTCAAATTTTAGTAGGATATTACGCCGATTTAGCGTAATATTACGCCAAGGGAGAATTCATTATTTTGCTAGCATAGAAAGTAGTTCTTGAAAACGCGCGCAGTGATCCCATAACTCACAGAGTTATCCGCGACCACGTGGCTCACGAAGTGAGCACCGTTACAGGCCTTATGATTACTTGTGTCTGTAAATAAACAAACGAAAATATAGGCCTACATTAAAAAGAGATTAAGAAAGGAACAAATAAATTGTAGGCCTTGGCTACATGTAGTCCATGAACTCGAATTTAGGACTCAAAACAAACTTCCGATTCAGCGACAGTATAGGACCTACGTCCGGATTATACGCTTGCCGGATCAGCCCTCCTCGGCGTCAAGGCCGGAAATGGGCAGGGGCGTCACGTATTTAGGAAAAAACAACGTAGGCTCCTACCGATAGACCTACTGAGATTCACATGTCAGCTATCATACCCCATCTGTGGTCCTTGCAACATAAAACTGCAGAAGAGAGCTCTCACTTAGGGCGATCGCCGCATTTTGCCATGAGACCCCAAGATCTACGGTCCCACCAGGTGAGTTGAGCCCCCCCCCCCAAAATCACACTGCATAAATTCTCTGCCGGTATCACTAGGGCCTATACATGTATTTACATAGGCCTACCTCTTCTGCCTCCTCCATGCATCATCGATCGATGGGCCTTTGCGATTAATAGGCCTATCCATAATACATACGCATGACGTCATGACGCTAGGCTACCTGTAGACACAAACATAGGCCTATTCGCCCGGCAGCACTCGGAAAAATTAAAAGCCCCACTCACAGCAGACGTCGTCATAAGAAATCAATAATATTCAGCGACGCATAAGACCGGACGACGTCATCCCGACACTGCGCGTGGCGAGTGGGGCTTTTAATTTATCGGCTTTTCCCGGCGATGTTTCACTTTTGCCATTTGTTTCAGGATTGCCTCGCCAAAGTCAGTATTACCGCATTCACATCAATTTTCGTCTGTTTTGGTGGTGGGTACAAGCTATACAAACAAAATAAGGATTACCTAGGTGGGCAGCTGATACTGTACCTTCAACGAAGGTGATTTATCAAGGCAATTTTGCATCGAATCGAGATGCAATTAGCAATAGTGAACACTCCCTCAGCGGAACTAACTGACCTCGTCCCCGAGGTGCCGCACATGCATTGGGTGTATGTTTCTGCATAGGCATCGAAAAAGGAACCATGTTTCCCGGTTTTCCCCGCAGCATGACGCCAGGCGTAATGATTACGCAAAATACAGTAAGCCCCCCCCCCCCAGCATGGCGGCTTGTGACGTCATTTGTAAGGCCTCTATACCTATACCAAAGAATGGTAGAAAATCATTAACCCTTATGCTACTGTACTCGCAATTTTTACGAATTTTCAGACGCATAGGAGCAACGGTTATCGAGATATAGACGTTTAAAGATTGGCAACCTGACGAAAACGTAGGCCGAATGCGACTGTTTCCTCACAACTTGCATCTTCGGCTCTGGCCTGGTTCTCTCACAGACATTCTGGAAGAGGCAAACCTGCATGGGGTCGTGGCCCATTTAGTTGCCTCGAGAATGAGTGTCTTGTTACCAGTTTTGGTTGCAATTTGTGGGAGGCAGGCGCGTTTTTGTAGACACATCAGAAATTCATGTTACGAAATGTACGGTAGCGAAAGGGTTCAATGATTTAGCCAAATATCTAGGCATAGCACTAAATTACGCTCTTTGTAAACTGTTGGAAAGTGTTATTTATTTTGCAAAAAAGTCTGGCCACTCGAGAATCTTCAGACCTGTTTCAACCAGTGACTGTAATTTTGTTGTAAACAGTGTCATCCTGTATTACCTGAATGGCGGGGTAAATGTTTATCCCCCACCTCACGTTAGTTTCTGTGAATGCGATTGGCTCACACCGCACACGTGGCCATGAGGAATTAGAAAAATGTTGCCCGCCATGGAGCGTGACTTGCCGAAATGTCCGCACGCGGGATGAAAAGACATTGAATCCCGAGGAGGGACATTCCGGCATGTTACCCGACTTATCCTGGACCAAAAGTCGAGTTGATTGAGAACAATTTCTTTTATGAAAAATTCAAATCACTGCCAAAATTAGGGCAAAATCAAGTGACGTGACGCAATGCATCCAAAGTGAGTGCATAGGCCTACGCCGTCCGTATTTAGCTGAAATGACGTGATGCTTATTGGACAAAACGCAACGCAATGCACCGCAACGGGAGTAATCACTGTTTCCAAATGACCAGCTGGTTTGTTATGTTGACGTAAGATGGCGGAGTTGGAGTGCTGCATCTGAGACGACGAACTGGCGAACGATCGATCAGGATGTAGGCATACACGTGTACACGTCATCACGACGTCGTGTACAGCATGTGCAGGCACGACGTCGTGCCATGCATAGATCATGTTTCCACGCTCGACGGGCCATGTCGAATTAGCGGAACCAGCGGAACCTGGTCTGCAGCCGATAGAACGAACACGTGACTCGTCGTTGCTTCGTTTAGCTGTTGACTGAAAGCAACACGCGACTCGGTGTTGGTAAGCNCGTCATCATCTTGTGAGCAGTTGTGACGTGTGCACAGACGCTAAATGAAGGCCTATACACTAGCCGGCCACAGTTCACGGGTACGAAGCACGGTACGCGTGAGGCGAGTACGGTTTGTAAAATAGCCCGGTTAATAGGCTTTTTTCACAGTGAGCATTCTCTGTTGTCAAAGTCTTGGAACACAAAGGATCAGCATACCCTATGAATAGAGTGGCGCTGATTTTGAAAAATCCCTATTGATCATGTTCTAATCGTATCACACAATACAAGCGCAGTAGGCCTCTCGGTCAACTCGTATGACTCGAGCACAGTCAAAAGACTACCTCGTCTTATCCGTAAACGCCGATCTTTACGGATAGTTCTTAGGCTTGGGCTATAGCCGTGTCTCTCTGCGAAACCGCTAAATCTTATCCGTTTCACCGGTTACGGTTACGTTTAACTAAATGTAGTCGATCGGCTAAACGTGAGGGTGCGAAAGCTCTCTATTATTGCGCATGCGCTTCCCTCACATTTATCGCTCAATTTCTTGAACTCTAAGCATGCTGTCACCATCGTTGCCTCAGTAGCCACGAGGGTTTAGGGGTTTGTCTAGTAGTTTATATATTTCATAGGTCGTAGGTTCGAATCCCGCCGTAGGCCCTGAAATTTGGGAGAGTTTTTCTTTCATATGTACCTGTTATTAGTACTTGTAACTACCGCATAACGGTCTCTTGGCCTATAATTTTTAATTTTTGTGTAGCCTGAATGACGAGATGTAGTTGTTTCAATGATAAGATGTCTCTTTTAGGAGGATGACAAGTTAAAAACTTGTCAAATGACAAGATAGACCCTGTCAATTTAAGCATATTCTGAGAACGAGTTCCAGCTTGTCAGTACGACGAGAATTTTTTTAGAGTGAAAGACAGCGATATCGCCAAGCAATGACCTGACAAACCTTCCCTATAACTCGACCACTTGTCAAAACGTTGAGGCTGTAGTGGCAGTGTCGATATACGTTCATCATCCAACTGTATTCCTGCACTGCTACTATTGCAGGTCAACTTGTTGAGATGGACACCGTCGGCGAAAGAGCTAGAGCACTGCTCTCGTTGTTATTACCCGTCACTTAGATTTATTTCTGCCTAAAAGAGCTTGAACCTGCCGACTGGGATTCTAACATTACACAGCTAAAGACTGACCGTACCGTTAATATAATAGCGGATCAATTTGTCATTTATATATATACACTTTTCTATCGATCGCAAGTTTAATAAAAGCGAAACTGAAGACTTGAAAAGCAATTATTCGGTAGATAATGTTAGGTTATTTTGTGAGATTTTTTAAATAATTCTCTGACACTGTAAGTTATTGTTTCAAATTAGTGTTCCTCCGTCACTTCTTTTTCAAATCAATACCAGCAGGCACTTATTGAATGAGTGCCAGAAAATAATTATGAATACGTCACGTTTTCCATGCCACATCATGCCGATAGTAAAGAGTGGAAACAAATGAACAACTGAAACATTAAAGACCCTATTGAATTTTACGGTACATGTATTTCCAAAGTGTTTGAGGGGGGTCATGGCCTTGTAAAGTTCCTCAAAATGCCTGTCTCAAAGTACTTCAAAAAATTTCAGCACATGTTGAAAAAATGCAGGAAGGGTTCTAATGTATTCAGATCACGACTGTTAGAACACAATAGATCAGTTCAAATTAGGTCGTCGTTTATGACGTCATGGCGATTTCTTGGCAACCCGCACATGCGCAGTAGCCATTTTCCTTGACAACGCGGAGGCTGGTGTGTTCACATTGGTTTCAACGAAGGATTCCGGCAATCGGCAGCATTTTCGGTGGTTCTCTTCGATATTTCTGCAGGGGAGCCCTTAATTACACTGTGAACGGGTCTGGTAACAGCTGAGGAACGGAAAAATCACTGGTTTCCCCGCTGGTTTCCCAAAGTTTGAGCGAAGAATGGGGTGAATTCGCAATCGACCGG
>NMRB01001549.1:101174-118440 GCA_002633025.1 Notospermus geniculatus | reverse complement strand
CATATGGGACAGCTGCTTTCAGTCCTGCGTTTGACTTCTTGCTTCTGGACTTGACACTTTGACCGAGGACCACACTCGTCGAAGTATTGCAGTACCCCTGATAATTCGGATGGGTTCTATTTCCTCCCAAGCCCCTGATTTGGCAGAAGTGATTTTCAACGATGTCCGTGTTAAATCTGGAAAAAAATCATTTTTATGTGGGGTGCTTAAATGATGGACAGCGCATGTTCTTTTTAGCGTCCATATTTCCGCTGGATTTTCTCCCCTGACCCCCTCTCTAAAGCTGTATCTCTGGATGAAACCCCTATTCACCGTAATTTTTAAAAGTCTGTTTCGTCGGGATTAACCCCCATTTTTTAATTCCTCGATATTGAAGGGTAAAATCTACCCCCATTAAAGAACTGGACAAGTAAAAACCAACCCTCCTTGAGAAATTGGGATTCGCAACTAGCATGTGGACCCCCTGCCATATTCAGTGGGTGGGTGAGGCGTTGGGGACGCGGTAGGCGCACTTTACCGGTTGATACATTACCTAGCCGGTACTATTCCTGACTGTGGGAACTGTTGTAAATGGATGCCACAAAGCAATGGAAAACATATCAGGAGACAGATGATGTCCTCCATGCACTGTCTTGATAGTTTCTCCTTTTCATTTATATTCCCACTATCCCAGCTGATGAACCACTCCTTTGCACTGCTCAGCTGGCTCAGCCTGGGATCGTGCACGGTGGTGATGGGACGGGTGTCGCGAAAGATTTCTATTATCACGCTGGTTTGCTCTAGCAACGCTATGCATCCATCCAACCCGGAGACCTGAAAATTAAGTATACAACCATAATATTTATTTTAACATCCGTGGTATGAAGATAATAAGTAAAAAGTCAAATCTCAGAATCTTTTGCAGATTTCCGGCCCCAAATCGGGGCCTTCGTCAGGCTCTGTCACTTCACACTGTGAAAATCAAGAAAAGACTCGTGGTATGAACATAAACTATGAACACAGGACACTAACCTTTCGTTCTTTACTGTACGCCAGTACCAGATGCAGCATTTCTTTATCCAACACATCCTCAGCAAGGTAATTTCTCATCTTCTCCGGGTTGGATGGATTGCGATGGGCCTGGGTGAGGGCTTTGTGCATAGGCCGCGAATTCGTCCGCCAATCCCAATCGATCACATCCATCCATTGTTTCCATACTATCGGATGCCCTTCCCACATGATGTTTCGGGTAGATTTCGGCCCTCCGCTTGATAGAATTGAGTTCCTGATCTTTTTTATATTATGTGAGAAATCCTGGCAGAAAAGTACTTTCCTCTCCCTGGAAACAACGTTCATGGTAGCATATTCCCTTGGGTTCGGACAGTTCAGTTTCATGAATTCCCTGTTGCCCTCTCCGCCGTCTTGTAGTATAAAATCAACTGTGAATCCCCAGGTCTGTAAGGTACTTATCCCCTCCCACATATTTATATGTAATTCCTCGGCCCTAGCACCCCCAGTTGGAAAATGTGCGAAGGGAAATCTAAAACCGGTATGCCCCAGAAAACAAAGCTGCAAAGCATAGTCCGCCAGGTCTCGGTTGGATGATTGTGTTCTGAACAATTTAGCATCTCGCGCCTCCTCCCCCAAGTCAACGAATCCAACTAATAAGTGTTCACTCCCTCTTTTCACGAAAACTAGGTCCTTTTGAATCTTCATTTCGTCCTGGCATATCCCCCCCGTAGTATCCAGCTTCCGGAAGGTTGGCGCGCTTTGCAGCGTTTGACATCCACCTGAATACGTCCTCGTTCATTTCGGCCTTTTGGATAACGGCATTTTTATAATAGCGGAGGCAAGAACCAGACGGTAAAAACATAATTCCCCTGTCTCTGAGGTCATTATACGCTCGAGGCGTTCGGACAAACATTGTTAGGCATGCGCTAATTATATCCTTGTGCCATTTTCTCTTTTTATTTACCAAACAATCTCGTTGGGCTTGTAGAGATAATTTCATTTCCGGCGTCGCCCCTGGAAAAAGTTCATCCATTAAAGCTTCAATGTCACAACTCATTTCTGCAGATAATTCGACTAGTGTTTCTTTGTCAAAATTGACTACTCCTCTGGCAACTTCTTTATAGCATTTGCTGCATGCTGTACCTCTCGCGTTCCACATTAGAGCCTGCAAGCATAATTTTGTTCTCATTTTGTTCACACTGCCTTCATTCCATTTCAATTCCTCTTTTACGATTCCGGTACTGACGATTTTTTTACCAAATGTCACATCGACACCGAGGCATATTTTAAGTTTCCGAACCATGGTTATAATATCTGTGATTCCCCTAGCGGTTGTTTGATATCTGGAATCCATACCAAATGCGAGAACGTCAATTGCTTTCCCTCTAATCGTCAAATTCCATAGTCCTTTTTGGAAAACTATTTCTTTGAAAATTCTATTGCCGCTGTTGCTGTATTCTGTAGGGATCCAAATCTGAGCGAGGTCTGCTGCACATGACTTTACGATTACGTCATTCCCTGCAAGGTTGGCAATAGTTTCTAAAGATACTTGTGGCGGTACCCCTTCATCTCGTATCACCAGTCCTTCAAAAGTAGCACGCATCTTAGATTTCCCATCGATCACTGTTCCCGTGGTTTTCCGGGTAGTCTTCGCCGTAGGAAAGTACCTGTCGGAAATTAAACATTTCTAAGTAGTGCTGTACCACACTAACAAATAAATAAATTTCATTTATGGCAGGAACGAGCAACGCTAGTTGGAATAAACCTACCTTTGAATAATGTCGCAAAATGTATAAATGGTAGATGGGGTTCTGCAGCCTCTGACAAATATTTAGCATGTAGATCTTGCTTCGATATTGGCAGATGACCATTTCCTGACTGGAGGTGGCTTTGCATCCTGAAAAATAATTGATATTGATTTAACATAGCAGTTCCTGGCGAAGGCTTAGGCCTCGGTCAGTACCGCATCATCATCTCGGTACTCACGAAGAAATTGGCCGATTGCATCCTCAAGTTATAAATTAACAATTGATACATTTTTGGTTTACATGTATTTGCAGGTCCAGAATACATATACAAATCGGAAAATTACGGGAACATGGCAAGATTCAAAGGCCCTGCAGTTGCCGAACTGCCATTGAAAGTTGGCGTTAGAGTAATGCTCCTGCAGAACATCTCAGGGAAGCTCGTAAACGGAAAGTGCGGTGAAGTTAAGGAATTGCATGACGACCATGTAACAGTGCTCTTTGACGGAATGCTTCACCCAACTGAAATAAAGAAAAGACGATTTTCGACCTATTGCCCCTTGACCAAACAAGATGTTGCAACGAGGATGCAATTGCCCCTTCGTCATGCATATGCCATGACTGTCCACAAGGCGCAGGGAATCACGCTTGACCGAGTTCTCGTGGACTGTCGGGGGATGACCAAGCCCGGCCAGGTTGCTGTGGCAGTGGGAAGAGCAACATCCAAAAAAGGCTTACGTGTTTTGAATTTCTCCGAGCAGAATATTCCGCCGCAAAGTGCATCTGTGGAGGAATTCTATTGCGAACCCTCGGCAATTTTGAAAGAAGACCTGTCATGTTGCAGGCCTAAATCCGCTGAACCACTTGATGCCCTTACAGAAGTGAACATTCCAAGGGAAGATCACCGAAAGGAAGACGATGACAACGACGATGTTTATAATATAGACACTGATGACATTGATGATGAGGAAGAAACCAAGGAAGGAGTTCCAGATAACCTTGATATCATGAAGATAATCAGAGATATGACGAAACCCAACCCGGAAACGAAAAACCAATGTGAACTTAACTCGGTCATTGAATATCTGGGGGGAAAGTTTCAACGAGTTCAACGATTTTGCAACAAAGTGTGGAGCAAATTGGAGTGTCTCCTCCCGAAAGAGCCGCAAAAGAGACTTACGAATTTTTACAGGGATTGCCACCAGTTTTTTTCGGGTGAAGAGGTCACAAACCTGACATGCCAATTATTTGGACATACATGTAGTCAGCTTAACGAACTAACTCCTCAGGAAAGTAACGTGGCATTTATGCTCTACACGGAACTGAGGAAGGAAATATTGCATAGAGCTACTGAGGAGATAAGAAACAAAACACAGGACGAATCCAAAAAAACACAGGAAAAGCATTTTCAAACTCGGATGGTGGAAGAGGCAAAATTCGCTACATAGGGGGCTGGGCAGTCAGTACACTGCTCCATGGGCAGAGAAAGATAGTGAGAAGAAATTTATTGAAACAAGGAAAAGATGGTATTCTTGACGAGAGGCTGTTGAAAGTTGAACTTTTGGAACACCTGACCGCATCCGAATTCTCATTGGAAAATTCCTCGGATAGTGCTTCCTTAGAAGAAACCAAAAGGCGCCAGAATATCCAAGGAAGCTTGGTGAACATAACGGATGAAGCCTTTTTTTTCTTCATGAAAGTAGACAGTGCCATAAGAGCAAAAGAAAATGAGGCAGCACTGAATTTACATGGAGAACACTTCATGCAGTTTCTATGGAATGAGACGATCAATGATGTTGAAATAACGGACTGTTGGCGCCAATTGTTTTCCGACTGTAATGTGGATACTGCCCAAACTGATTTACTTTTTAGAGATGTCCTCACGAAATACATGAACATGGCAGGTAAATGGTTCACCAAAGGCTACATGAGAGAAAAAATGATACAAAAGGAGGAAGCGCATAGGAAACAAATCAAAATTTCTGCCCATAAGAGGAAATCGGATGCGTTCAAGATAGGCGATATAAGAGATGACACGAGTGCAAACAGAAAGGTCAGCCACTGCCGACTTCAGTCGGAACTGGCGAGCGACAAGGATTTTCTGGCCAATAACTTTACCAAACCTGATTTGCTTGAAATCTGTGAAATGTATGGTGTGAAGATGCAGAAGAAAAAAAAACAAATCAGAAATAGCGAAGGCGTTAACAGATGCGATAAATGTTGCTGTTGAAATGCCAGATCAGAGTGGTAAGTGCTTTTAAAATTTGGAGGTTGATACAATTTGAAGAAAACAAATGCTAAATGCTTAATTTCCGTGGTGATACAGTTAATACAGCCAGTTCGCTCCCTGTAGTGCCCCACGCCACCTTCTAATTTTCCTGTACGGTAGCCTATGTGTTTAGTCATGAATGTGTTTTATTAACAATCTTTCCAGATTCCTGGCCATGTGGCATTTGTAAGAAAAGCTGCGACCACGGAGCAGTAGGATGCGATGGGCCATGCCAATTATGGTTCCATTATAGCTGCGTTGGTGTGACAGAAGGTTCCTTGGGAAAACGTCAAAAATGGATTTGCCCAAATTGCAAAAAGTAGGCAGAGGAGCGGACGTCAGAGCGGGAGTTAGGTATGTTATGGACAACGTGGGGGAATCTGAATCGTGTACCGGGCAACTTAAATCGCGCAGCATGGTCCACGGAGCAGTCATCCCGGCTCGCACCCAGGGTCTTCACAACCGACTCCCCTACTCGTGGTTGGTTAATTGTGGGAGGGTACGACCGTAAATGACCTAAGATTCTCAGGATGCGGATTGGGGGATTGATTGCGGTACAACTGCAAAGGGGATAGTTTTGATCGTTTACCATATGTACCAAATTGCGCAGGCGTAGGCCTAATACGGAAGCGTGGTGTCATGGTTCTCAGAAAAAAGATCTAATAAATGTAGGCCTACCGTTTTCTAATTATAATAAACACTCTGATTTATCTTACCATGAGATACTTGGCAATTTTGCTGGATTCGTCTCCCGATTCGTCTGTGGCTGCTGAACGTCAGCTCGCGCCCCGTCTTCCATCTCGTTCATGACAACACTTTCTACAGATAAAGTTCTGTGTGCCCACACTTGCTTTATTTATAGGCGAACTATTAGATAACTTTGCCATGTAAAGGCCCAAAAATTCGTATGAAACCATGTTGTGCAATACAATGAAACGAGATAAGATATAAAATAATACCGGTAACAAAAACCGCTGATTGTCCTCGTCTTAAGTGCAATTCGTCTGCTCTTCGGTGTCATTCACGGGCAGAAAGGAGTGGTGAAACGACGACCACAGCGATTTATCCAGATTGTATTATTTCCATTGTTGACTGCGATACTTAACAGCCGGAGTGAGTGAGTGGAAATAAAGTGCCGATTTTCGATATATAACAACTTTATTTCAAAAAAATCTGCGGTACATCGTAAAGCGGATGCTCCATGGAATACAATGAGTATTTCGGTTTGGCAATTGATGATTTGATAGTTACGTTTGAGACCTCTGAACTTGTGGCATTGCTGTCGATTAGTTAGCCTTTCATATTATATATTTTAGTGTGTTGCCGTTGTGTGTCGCCACGAGCGCCTGTGTTCAAGACGTGCACCCGGCGGATGAAACGCCTCCCACGACATGCACTGACGATGCTGAAACGTGGTGCCAGCGCAATTTGTTAATCTGAAAACTGAGAAGTTAGTGTGACGGCCAAAAGCGCACAATATGATGACGTCACCAAAGCTATATTTCGGATGACGTCAACCAAGCAGCTGCGTCGGGATGATTTCTATGGGAATGAATGAATGAATGAATGAATAAACTTTATTTTCATCGGTATGTGGAGATACACAAGAACATGAGCTTTGGAGCTCTTTCACCGATATCGAACATGGGCAGTTATATCCGCAAATTAAGGCGGGGGCTACCTATAGCTGAGCTCATTCCCTAGTGGCAATCCACGGAACTGACCTTTGTGCGACCAGTCATTCACATTCAGATTAAATCCGATCACCCTGATATACTGTTTTCGAAAACCAGTATTCAGTGAACGTGCCGACCCTAATCTTTTGTGTCCACTGCGGGTATTGTTCAGCTCTGTCACTGGTGCTTTGGTCACAAATGGCCGAACAGAGTTTACTGAAAGAGCGCGAATAGTGCAAATCTGCATAACAAAGAAGTAACTTGCCAGCGGTATGGAAATTTTCAAATTTCCCACACACGTTTTCTCTTTTTTGGACACATATATTTGAAAAATTTCTTTTGGGTGTTATTGCCATATGTGCATTCTAGGGCAACACGGTCGCCTTTTTTGGATAGTTGGTCGGGAATATGAAATATTTCGAAAACTGTATATCGAGCCTTTTTTGGCATTAAATAGTTTATACCAATTAAATGGAAAGTACTTTCGTAAAAAACGGATCGTTAGGCCCTGCAGGCATCAGGCCTGTATGTTGCAGACTATGTGGGAAACTGATGTGTCGCATCCCAAGTCTGCAAAATTGTTTGCGAACTCAAATTTTGACAATTTGTTATAACTTAATTAACTCCATCGTAATTGGTCAAAATGAACAATTCTTTCACAGAACGGGAGCATAAAGGTTGTAGCTAAAACATTTTGTTGACATCAATTAGTTACTTTTTGTCATGAATATAGGACGCTTGTTTTCAAAAAGCGTCAATAAAGTCGGCATAGGTAGCCCCCCGCCTTAAGGGTAGCACATACTACATGTAGCAGACGTCATCTGAGTAGACGAAAAACAAACATCGCAAAAGTACGTTTTTAGCCTATTCCGGTATACAATAAGGCCGAAAAAAAAATTCTTGGTTTTCATCCCAGCCCGCCCGTCAAAATGCTCCCGCCTCAGATTTTTTTTCGGTAAAACTTCTTAAAAACGCAAAAGTAGCCGTCAAACGAGCGTCGATCAATCTGAACGTCAGAGAACGATTCGTGCCAACATCGTAACTCTGACGTATATCGGACAGCGCCATATTGCTCCGTTAACTACTTTGATGAAGATCGGTTCGACAAGACTGTTCAAACTATCTATTTGAATGATCTAAGTCACCAATTAGGCATTGTCAATGTTATATAGAAAAATGAGTTGAAGCATGTTACCTTACCTGATGAAGGGTTAGTCACGCTATTAACAGCACGTTGAACTTCTCAAGTGGTGAAGCTATGGCGGCCATTGTTGTTTCGTGATCGAGGTGGGGAGGGAGAAACAGTCACCTTAAATGCATACGAATTTTTCAATAAAAATCGTTGCAAAATGCACAGTTTAACCACTCAAACGTTTTTATACAAATATTTATTGCGAAATAACTCATTTTGTGCAAACAAACATCAGTTAAATAAAAATTTTTTAAGGGAACTATTTCTAGTCTGCGCAATGCTACAACCGCATCACTTCTGACCTGATCACCGACCATATGGTGGTCGAACTTAATCCGCTATATACGGACGAGGTGCTTTCAATGGCTGCCCGAAGGTTGCTGATCTGAAAGCTTCCGAGTCGAATACGATTGGAGCGTCGATCTCGCGCGCACGCTACATGGCGGTCAATAGCGTCACTATACACCGTCGGCGGCACCACGTCACTCAGTGCCCTTCGAAGCTACGAGTCTTCCCTATCGCCCACTTCCTCAACAACTTAAAGAAAAATAAAAAATAAAAGAAAATGCCTCCCCCGCCCCACTTTTTCACAAAAAAGGACGAAACCAATTTTTAGTCGGCCTAATTTGTAAGTGAAACATGCCTAGACGTTTCGCATCAGTCGCGGCGTGGTTCTGTTGAAAAATTTCAACTGCAGCGCCACCGAACGTCTCATTTTCGCAATATGTGTAATATATGCAGGGTTAGGGTTTATTCGGAACGTCTATGTTTCACTTACAAATTATTGCATGATAAAATCGAGGTTTATATGTTTTTCGTATATCAGGTGATTCAAGAGAAACGTTTAGAACGTTAAAGGGTTAATAACTTTCTTCTTAATTAACGCCGACGTCATTGCCACTTGTTGGGACCAAGAAATCCACAATCTCAGTTAATTCGCCAAATCTCATTAATCCCTCGCTGAACAAAAGCACCGGACTTTGATTCCAGGGGGACTTTGATTCCTGTCACACCACCGTTGCTAACAAAGACGAAGATGGACGTTCTGCATGTTCAGATTAGGGAGGTTTCGCAAGTGCCCGGTTAGGCCATACGACGACGTTTATCTATTGTTCGGGTATACCCACACAATAGATAAACGTCGTCGTAGGGCCTAACCGGGTGCTTGCGAAACCTCCCTACTGTCGGCGAATCGGGAGATTAAAGCTGACGTGAACGAACAAAAAGTCCCCATGCGACGAGCAAGAGAATTGCAAACGCCCTGCAAACACCTCAAACGAAGGCTCAGAACATGATAGACCCCACGAGGCCAGGAGGGCGCCACCTTATTTGTCTTCGAGCTGTCGAGGTGTCAACTTCCTCTGGTGAGCTCCTGATGAACACTTTTTTTGAAAGAAAAAAATCTAGACCCAGCTGGGAATCGAAACCGCGCCCTGAGGATCTTTGTTTCACCGTCTTCTCCATTCGGCCACCGAACTAGTTTATAAAGTTTCCAAGTGGTGTGCCATCAAGTGCGTGTCGTGTTGGGATTATTCAGATTGGGGAGTGATCAGTTCCCTGCACACTGACACACACTCAATGGGCCCGTCCGCTGTTGGAAGGGGGGGGGGGAGAAAAAAAAAAAAGAGAAACTGTCCTCGTGGGTTCCCCGATATCTCCATATTCCGGTACGGGCGCCCTCCTCACTTGGCGGCCCTGCCGCGTTGCCATCCCTCTCCAACCTCCGACAAGCGTTCCAAAACCAACTGGCAATAATCTGAAATCGCGTGAGCATTGACGTCACACCACTTAGGAACTATAAAGTTTCCAACTGGTGTGCCATCAAGTGCGTGTCGTGTTGGGATTATTCAGATTGGGGTCGGAGTGATACAGTTCCCTGCACACTGCCCGCTGGAATTCGGCCCACCCGCGCTTCTTCCGAAACTACATTCCCAATTTTGAGCCTCCCCCAATCTAATCACATCCCCAACCTCACTCCCAACCTCACTCCCACTCTCATTCCCAATCTCACTGCTGGAAACGTTGGCCCGCGACATTCTACTAGACCAGTGGGCCGGGGAGAGTGGGATCCGCCCTGACGTAAGACAAGTCTCGGTGATCCTGCCTTAGCAGTCGCTTCGAAGTGATTGAAATCCAGCTCTAGCTTGAGCTCCCACACTGATACCAAGTTCGATGTCGCCCGCATGGATGAAACGCCTGTATATGATTGGTCTGTCAACCCCGGATGTTGCGGCACATATACCACACGGAGATCGAACCGAGACGGATGATCGCCAGGGCGGCTCCCCCCTCCCCCCGCACACTGGAGCTCAGTATGACCCCAGGAGAGCAGGGAAAGAAGAAGACCGTCCGTGTCGAACCACTACATCAGTCGTACACAAAGTGTGGACGCTACCTACACCACGTTTGACAGCCAGCCCCACAATTACCTTCAAATCAGGCGACCATGACAGTACATGCCAACATTCAAAAATGCTAGATTATTACATGCCAACATTCAAAATGCCAGACTAATCCCTTTTCTCTTTGAATGCGTCTACCACCGCATGAAAGTGTAATCTTGTTATGCAAGCATAATCCTCCATACACAGTGACGAAATATACCGGATTGTTCCCCCAATACCGCTCAGTGTACAATGTGTATTCAATGTGGTCAACTTGTGTGTCACTCTGAGCGGTATTGGGGGAACAATCCGGTATACAGTATCCTCAGTGATGCTCCATTAGGTGTGTGCCCGTGCTGGCATTCAGATTGGGGAGGAACATTTCTACCCAACCCTCTCGCTGCCCTGTATTATCCCTTTCCGGTTTCTTCATAATGAGATTGCCGATCCATTACTAGTCTCGCTCAGCCAGACCCTCGGTTAGTCTCGCGCAGCGGACAACCGGAGGGTCTGGCCCCAAACGAAGTATTTTTGTAATCACATCCGGGTACCCGCACCCCGATTCTGGGCGCACATACCCGGATGTAAATTCATACAGAGCTATGCGTTAAGTCAGAGCATCGATTCAGCTCCTATATTATGTCGCAGGAACGGTGATAAAAATACAGAAAATTATTAAAATGTAAATAACATGTGTCATAAACCTCGATAAGGCTAATTTGAGACATTGTTTCAGTTTTTTATTGCAGTTCGCTAAGAAATACTTATGGCGCGTTTGAATCACGTCTGTGTCTGAGCGCCACCTGCGGAACCTTGCGGAACCGTTAGCATAACCAAAATGGATGCGTCTGGGGCCAGACTCTGATCCAAGCGTAGGAAGCGGAGCGGGATCAGAGGCTGGCGGTGCGAGACTAATCCATTACCCCATTCCTCACCCCATTCCTCACCCCATTCCTCAACATTGGAAGGGGCTTGCAAAGCCCCTTCTAATGTACAAAATCCCCAATCTCAATTATTAAGAAACCAAAGAAAGAAACACCACTAAGAACGAAGAGATTAGTCTCACAGAACGTTTAATTGAACTAACTCATACGTACACACAAAACCCAATATAGGGCTTGGAGACACAATAAGACAAAAAAAGTTAACCTTGCACCACAGACCCCAAATTACAACTACAAACGTGTATACAGAAGTCTTGACAATAGACGCATGCCTGAAGTCACACAAATACCCGAAGGCCTCTGTACTGGCCGCTACCAGCTACTGAAATATGTAAGGGAAAACTCATGACGTTACACCAAACCACTCGCCCAGTTGGCGAGATCCGACTCCTCCAGGTGAGACTTCTCAGCCTGTGTAACTCGCCCCGAGTCCGACATACATCTAGCAATAACTCTAGCCTGGTTAACCCTGTCTGTTCGTGCATAGTGTTTCGCCGACTGTTCGGACGCCCACCCTATATGTTGCATGAGAGCGCCTGTGTTTTCGTACGAATCATTCGTTGCCTGCAGTGAAATTGCGCATCCGCCCCTGAAACTGTGCGGGGTTTCCCCCTCATCCAATTCCAACACCTTGAGGTAAAATTTGAGCCTTGCATAAATCGCTTCATAACGAAGTGGTTGGTCCCTTACTATGTCGTTGACTGTTGGCCTAAACAAGAAGCCGGCGGAAAGGTCTATGTCCAAGGACTGCGCAATGTTAATGTATGTTTCCAAACCGAGTACCGGGCAAACTGCCGTGTCACTGGCCCTAACAATTGTGAATAACTTTGGGTTATCAAGCCGATGCGTCTTCCCCCAGGTATGTCTGATCAAATATCCCGAGTTGTCGGGTAAAAGTTTAACCTCCTGAGCCAACATAATGCCGATATCATGGGCCCTATCCCCGCCAAAAAACATCAATTTAAACAGTGCCTGGTCCCTGGCTAAAATGAATGTAGCCGAGGGATCCTGATCTCCCTCAAGCAACTTCCTGTCTATATATAGAGAAATGAGCCTAACTTTAGACAGAAATATTGGCTTTGATTGTTTGGGGGCCACGTGCGCTACACTTTGTTCCTGTCGGATCTGCTTCACATATATGGTAACTAGAGGCGAGGTTGCCGGGTTGCTACTAGAGTCAGAATCTACCCACTGGCCCGACCTACCCATTCGATGAAAAATAGACTTGATCTGCGAAACCTTTGAAAGTACCGTTCCGTATGCTAATCGTTTCGGGCAGAAACAGCTGGTTTTCTTCTGTCCTATTTGACTACAATGAATATCATGGACTGTGGTTTTACCTTTCCCGTCACTCCAAGCGAGAAATAAACATATGTCACGTGGGGTGCAAGAGTACAAGTCACGACTACGTCTCGCTAGGAAATGTTCGAAGTCTACCTGGATTCTGGATTTTTTGCACTCGTACATAGACGAGTAGTGTCTGTCGAGTAGGACATCCACTCTCGCTTCAAGGCCGAAGAGATCTATCTCCTCCTTCCCATTAGCCTGTAACAATGGAAAATGAGGGTTAACGCATTCTAGCTAAACACGAGTCTGGCAGCGATTAGAGGGTGAGCTAGTCGTGACGGCTTGTAACCTGTCTTGGATGGAATAAGGATGATCCCCTGATCATTCTTGTCCCCAATCGGCATGAGCTCCGCCCTGTCAATAAGGCACGGCCACCATGGAGGTGTAGGAGTCAGTTTCGGAACTATCAGGGTGACCCGAAGCGGTCTTCCACATTCTCCAGAAAAGAAAGCTAAAAGGGACCCAATGATACAAAATGGTGGGAAACAGTAATAATTATGTTCCGTGGTTAACGTTTGAGCGAATACATTCACTCCTGAAGAGCCAGGCAAGGGCCAAGGAGTGTAATGTGGGAGCATCTTCCCAGTACTGTCCGACATGGCATTTGAGTCCAGGGCCATGAGGTCAAACGTATGTGGACCAAATGCCTCCTGGACCCTCTGCCAGGTTACCTTGGCCAACATAGCGTCAGAGGGCGACAACGTTCGTGACGGTAGGTCTGCCGGGTTCTGACTTGACGGGGTGTAAATGAGACGCAGGTCTATGTTCAGATGCGCCACCATCCGGAATATTTCCCGGAGTATGTCAACCATCCGAAGGTCTTTAGATCTCATGTTAGCCCAAGCATATACCAGGGCCTGATTATCCACCGAAACGTCGAGCCTGTGGTCTCTCAGGCGTGACTGACAAGCCTGTATGGTGTTAAGCAGTGCCTGTGCTTCCTTAAGATGAATAGGCCTAGAGTCTGAAGAAGCCCAGTTGTCTCTCAAGACCTGGTCTTGAACAACCGCCCCCCATGCAAATGAACTGGCGTCTGTCGCCATATCCACCTGTATGTGTTTCTCTTCCCTCCAAGCGGACCAATCACTCTGTCCATCCAGGAATCTCCAGAAGGTTATTTCCTCTTTGAGATCAGGACTCATCTGAATATCCGTGCCCTTCTTCGTCGCCTCTGCTATCTTAGCAGCCATAACTCTTATGTACAGTTTAGCTGCTGGAACGCAGATTTGCAAAGAAACGCACTTCCCCATGAATCTCTGCAGTACATTAATCAAGACAGACTGGGAAGCCAGTATGCTTTCCCTCAGTTCTATGAATTTGCTCTTCTTATCGTGCGGGATTTGGAAAGCTCTCAAATCTGAATGCACGATGAAGCCTAGCTGTCGCAAATGTACCAGTGGTTCCCAAATTGATTTTAGCCATTCTATAGTAAAACCGAGGACTGTAAGCACAGCCGAGCTGTAAAATATGGACAAACCGGTCCTGTAGTGACTTGAGCCTTGAGCCTTAAGTAGTGGGCCTAAAAGCCTGTCATCTATGTACTGTGTAGTCACCATGCCTCTCTGCCTCAGGAACGAAGTTACCTGACCTCTTGTAGTTTAGTATACGAATGGGGAGATTGACCATCCGAACGGCAAACACGCATACCGCAAGTACCAGCTGTTAAACTCTATGCCGAAAAATGTTCTTGACCGTTCAGAAAGCAGAATGCCCAAATAGGCGGATTTCTCGTCTGTACTTGCTATACAGTCACCAGCTTTCAACAATGACGGTATAACCGACAGGCCTTCCAGAGTGAAAGGTTTGTGTACCATCCACAGGTTCAAAAACCTTTCATCATGACATAATCTTCGCTTCCTGGTACCGTCGACCATCAAGAGAGGCATGATCACCCGAGGTGGGGCTACCTCTCCGACCCTACCAAGTAACTGTAAAGAGCCATTCCTCAAACCTTCTTCCAAATGTTTGGCTATCTCAACTTGATACATCTCGCAATTTGACGCGTTAGGAAACCTAGTTGGCGGAGGGATATCTGAATCGTACATTTTGCCTTTAAACAAACCCTTGAATGGCTTCATGAAATCAAAGATGTCCACTTTGTGTGATATCCAACTTCCCACCATGTCGGAATGTTCATCACTGACCTGATCTAACAATAATTGCCAATTGCTCAACTCAGAGTGCAGCTGCCCTGCTACAAAGTGTGTGGGGTCCCTGAGCGGGAAACGTTGTATATTCGTACTCCAATCAAAGTTTACCAGTTGCCATTCTCCGGACAGCAAATCGACTGGCGAGACGCAGGAGTGAGGAGCGCCACCCTGGAGAGTAGAGGTTCGCGGGGACCTCCGTTCTGATACTGCTCGGGCTGGATCAAAGTCCATTGTATCTCCCACATGCTGAAAGATTTAGAGTCCCCTGTTAACGAACCTTGTGAGCCTTATTAAGGAATCCAGGGTGGCGCCCCCCACTCCTGCTTCTCAGGCTCAGATGTCCAGAGAAGCAAGAATAAGGGGAACCAACAATGGCGCTAAATCGTAATTGCCACCAACGACAATTACCTCAACACACGGAGCGTAACGAACAAAAATTACGATGGAGCCAGTGACCAAAAGAACAAATTTTACACTAAAGACAAGATTCCACTGTGTGCTACCTACATGTAAGTTGTAATTCAATGGACATGCATGTCAAACAATAAGACCTGCCTAAGTGAGTTACACTACTTTGACTCCGTTTTAGGGGTGGCCAACCTTGCCGTCTGGAAAGCTGCCAGTGTAGGGCAGTTGGCCATGAAATGGTCGCTGCCCCGACAAGCGAAACACACGCGTGCCGCACCTCTAGGCTGGCTGGACTGCCTGTAGCCCCTAGCTCGCCCTCTATCATACCTACCAGTATACGTGTAGCCAAATGGCTGTCCCCAGAAAGGAGGGAGAAATTGAGCTGAGTTGGGGGCCACAGGAGCCCCGGCAGCAACCGACGGCGCGGCCACCTGCAAGGTGGCGGGAGATGAATGTGCGGACTCTGCTTTAACTTTAAGAGCCTTGTCCTTTTCGGACTTGCGCATCACTTTTTTCCATTGCTCTATGGCACCCTGAGCCTTCTTAGCGCTATCAGTGCCGAGTAATTTCGTTATAAGACCATGTAAGTCACCATGTCCGTCGTTCTCTCTGCACGCTCTTAAGGTGGCTTTATAGAGTTCTTTGTCTGCGTGTTCATGAAGGGTTGCCAAATCGTAAAGTTGTTCCAACGATGCTATAAGCACCCCATTGGTAGTGGTGGATCTTAGTGCCAACGTCCTCACCTGTGCGAGTTGATTATCGACTGAGCCTTCCCCATGTTCCTTCCGAATCTTCTTAATTTCACTTTCAAGAGTGTCCAACCTGGTTTCAGACTGGTGCTCTTCCACTGGCTGAAAAACAATACGCAAATTTGAACCATGTCCGGTGCGTACCTTCTAAATATGACTCACAGGCTACATCAGCCTGGTCATCAACCGCAGTGATCAGCCACGTCCCGACCCGAACATCCTTCGGCCGTGTAACAAGCGGAGTAAGTAATAGCGCAGAACAAATGGACTTGCTCGCATTTACCCGCCAATGTAGCCGACCAATAAATGACACGGCCTATTAAAAGACAAATTCGAGACCAGCTAGGAAAATAGCCAAAAATTCGCAGGTACAAAAATGGCATCCACCAAACGCAGTGTCCCTCCCAATTCATTTAACAACGCAACCGGTTGAAGATGTTCCGTAGCGCCCCCAGTAAGCGGGCGGAGACATAGCGTACCTACTCTGCCGTTATGCACTGTGTACTTACTCGCTTTTCCCCCCTTGTGGGCTCAGAAGGCTGGGATGTCTGCACTTGTTCTGACTTCTGCGTGTCGCCTACACCAGAACCCCCAGCGACCTGCTCCGGGGGTTGGACCCCCTGTGGCGTTGGGCGGGACCCTGCTTCCCCACTGTCCGGGCGTTTTATTTGCTGGCCTAGAGGGGCGCCCGTCGCATTGGCTTGTAGTACCACACAGTGTAGAAGAAGTCTCCTATTCTGTATATTATCCAGTCTACGCGCCATGGGGAGCAGTACCTAAAACCAATTGACCAATGTATAAATAACCCGTACCACAAAAAAAAGATTATACCGGCCTTGCCAACAAAGGACCAGACTGCGCAACGAGGGACGTTCGATATTATCTCGTACCCTTCCATTTAACACCTGACTTTGTGAATTGATTTAAAACATCCTTGCTCACTTACGGATTTTCGTGCTATATTCGGGGTACACTGTTTATGTGCCCGCGAAGAATAAAACTCCTAACCTCCGTATATACGCATTTGTCCGTGAACCACCCGCGCTCCAAATCCCCAAAATTGGAACTCATCTGCCAAAATGTGGACCCGCTAACCAAAAAGAAGATATCAAAAAATGAACTTACATTGACATCATAGCCGGTGATTCTCTTCACCTCCTTCGCAAGATCCTCACTCGAGTAAGCGCCTAACTGGTGTCTCTTACTAGGACTGGCCAGAGAATCCAGCGAGGGCCCCTGGTCCTCGATGGCCTGAAGACGCAATATTACCGGCAACATATCACGACCACATAAGGAATGGCCTTCCTTCAACGCAGGATGTGTCGCCTTTTGACTTGTAGAAGGTGTTGGGTTCGCCATGGTTGTCTAAAAGCAAGTGAGGACTATGGCCGAGCATGCAAACGCAAAAGAGC
>NMRB01001549.1:40492-87769 GCA_002633025.1 Notospermus geniculatus | reverse complement strand
CCCCCCCCCCCCCCCCAACGAACGATGAATTCAGCAAAAATTTACATGATATACGGAAAACATGGCCATTCCTGAAGTTTGAATTGGTAATTAGGCTTAAATTTTTAAAAAAACACTTCTCCGCATCGTCGTGAAGTTGAGAAAATTTTTTAAAAAATATGTCTACAAAATTTGACCAACATGAAGACAATCACCATAACAGAGTGGTGCCTAAAGATTATGATATAATGTACCTGAAATGTCGGAGCAAATGATTTATTAACGAAGAAAGAGTAAAGGTTTGCTGTGGGATTCGAACCTGCAACTGGTGAACCTGTGATCTGAAAGGAGAGAACGAGTGACTGTTAGTGCACTAGGCTATTGGGGCGATCTGCTCGGACCATGATTTTATTTGCCCCTTATTCCAGATCTATTGACTTGCCTTCGCTGTGACTCACAATAGGCGAAAGGCCTATCAGACCTGAACAATGGTCGGACGGTGATTTACGGGCGGACAACCGTTGACACTACTGTTGTAACGTTACAGAGTGTCCGTATAATTCATAGTCCGGGGGACTGGGAATTCCCAGTCCGCCGGACTCACTGGCTAACAGGGTACATTCATTAACGTTACACCGGGAGCGCGTTTCACACTAGGCTTATGTCTATTGTCAGTTGAGCATGTTGACTGGTTGAGGGCTTGGGCTAGGCCTAAATGAACAAAGGCCTCGAGGCCTATAGAGCATCCATCTTCATCATATCTGACACCAGGGTTTAATATCAACTTCTCTTCTGTTATCTTGCAGCTCGGCAGCAACAGGAGAAATTATTGGAGATCATATATATCATAAGCCTACATATGATTGCAGGAGCGAAGAAACGCAAGAGTCAAGATCGAACCAGTAAGTACCGCTAGAAAAAATCACGGAACATCACCTCCACTACAAATCCACCAAGGGACAAGGCGTTAACCACTGTGCTGAAAGTTCACAGCAGTGCCAGTAGTACGATGGTGATAACGAAGGAGATGGAGCCAACGAAAGAAGATGAAGTCATGGCATACGCCTCAAATCTCTGCCACTGGGCTATGCACTTGGCCAACATGAATGACATAGCCAAAGAGGGAGATCTACAGCGCACAATTCATTCATGTAAAATGTGCATTCCCTTCTTCTTCAGCCATTCCAGGTGGGTTTTTTACCTTGTGAGATCTGCTTTTTTTACCTGGGTCTTTGTTTTTAACCTTGTTAGGTCTGCATTCTTTTCTGGGTCCTCGGTCTCAGGCCTTGGTTTTTATACACCCATTATAGGTTGAGCAAATACTTCGTGGAGTGTATCGATCTACTCCTGAAAACCCAACACGTCACCTCACCACAAATGCAACTTCGTTTGCTTGAGGGAAGCTTCGTTAACGTCAAAGGGGGACAAGGGAAAAACATTGAAGTAGACCTACTGATGGAGCATTCCATACGGAACAAAAAGGACTTGATAAGAGCACTGAAATCAAACAAGACGGAGAAGGCAATAAAGCGTGCAACCGGAGCTGCCGATGCCATCTCCTCTCTTGAGAAGAATGTGTGCCAGATCGTCGGGGTTTCAAGAAAGTCAGGCCAACACAGTAGGAAGGTATCGGAAGTCGATGCTCAGAAAGTGAAGGTATGAGAGATTTTTTTATGGGTGTCCCTTACTTCTAAAAATTTAGATTTCAGCAGTTTCCTTTAATTGATGATGATGGGAGTTCATCTGTTCATGTGTGATGGCTGATGCAACTTCTTATTTTTCCCGAGGACCTGACTTCTGAGTGTTTCTTATAGGCTGAACTGCGAAAACTGCGTCCTTTCGAATTCAATACTGGTAGGAAGTAGGCCTACAAGTCAATGCCACGAGTGCCGCCAACACCATTATCAAGAATCAAGTTGGAGCAATTCAACGACAGTGTAAAGAAAGTGTCATTGAGGCTCTGCCATGGACAAGCAGTTGATGTCGACGAGGAAGAAGACGAGACTGCTGTTCAAGATGGACTTCCTGAAATATAGATGGATTTGTGAACACTACTAAGCTTATTCTGATATGTGGGGTGTTCCCCGAGTTGGAACACGGGGTCTGCTGAGTAACATGACTGCCACAATAGAATCCCTCGACCTCATTACATCGAGTATTAAATCATCATATTAAGGTAAAATGTAAGCAGTATCTTGACATTGGAAAAGAAAAGAAAAAAAACAATTTCCATTGTCATATGAATATTATTCAGTGATTAAAATTATTTACAATACCTACAATGACTAGATCAAATGTGATTCAAGGTTGAAATTAAGTGTTCATATATTTACAATACCAACAATAACTAGATCAATTGGTGATTCAAGTAACGCTCGTATTGTGCAATACCTGACTAGATCAACCATTCAAAAGTATAAAAAAGCGGTTAGTTATATGTACATGTATTTCCAATATACATATAACGGCAAGACCTTGGAGGAATTATAATTCCTGGTAAAAAGGCACAAAAATTAGGATTGCCCAGATTGACAAACCTAGGGGTAGGATTTGTTTCCAAAGCTGTAGCTGTTCAAGGAGATTAGATGGAACGCGTCAGAGACTGGCCACAGACTGCACACAGAGATACCATGACCAAAAACAATGGTTCCCGATCTTACGACTTACCATAATAATCAAATGCATACAGTACCCAGTTGAGCAACTTCCTTCAACAAGAAAAGGACATCGGAGCGATGTCAATGGTTTCCGATGAGAAGTTTACTAATACTATACTCTAGAGCTAGTTAACTTATGTGACCTTGACCTCTGACCTTGATAAATATTGCGTACTGGAACAGGCATCCGTGATTAAACTTATAGGTGATGGTTAATTCAGGCTTCCATAGTTTTCTACTGAAATTATGAGGAGATTTGCACTTCAGAGTACGGTACTGTTTGACCTTAACCTCTGACCTTCAAGGTCATTTCGTAATCTGAAACCTCATCCTTGATAACCTTGGTGTAGGTGAAGGTTTTAGGCTTCCACATCACCAGGTTCTGACTTATCTCATGTTATCTGTGACATTTGACTTTGACCTCTGATCTTGAGCAGTATTGCGTAACTGGAACAGGATCCTAATTGATTAAAACTAAAGGCTATAGTTCTCTCATGAATTCAGAGCAGATCTGAACTTTAGAACTGTTTGACCTTGACCTCTGACCTTCAAGGTCATTGATTGCGTAATCTGAAAGCTCGTCCTTGATAACCTAAGTATAGATGAAGGTTTTAGACTGCTACCATCACCAGATTCTGACTTAGGCCTATCTCATACCCAATATTATCAAATTTATCAAATCTCGCCATACATTGACTTAACATGTTTATGAATACGGGGCCAGGTCATGTTACCTGGGGGTAGGTGGCATTTCCAGGTCTGTATTAACTTTTGCAGGAACAAAGTTACAGGTGAAACAGACTGAACAGACAGACACACAGACAGACACCATGACCAAACACAATATAGTTTCCGATCTTGAGACAGGCCTAACTACACCATGCAATTCATGCTACAGACTGACTTGTCAACACCACTTTCATGGAAGTCAAACGCTGACAGCATAGTAAGACGCAAACACTTTTTCGTTCTACAGTATTCTCTCACTGCATCTGACATATCTGTAACGTTTCTGCCAATGTCATTGTTGTTGAAATATAAGATCGAATCAGACGGTTGACCAAGCCTTCCTGCACGTCCAATCTGCTGGACAAAATCGATCATTGACCTTGGGGGTCTGGCGTGGATGACGCGAGTTATACAAGGTGAGTCAAAACCCATGCCAAGTGAAGAGGTACAGAAAACTAGTCGGAGAGATGGATTCATCATCTTTAACTGTTCCAATACATATGTCGTCACACAAGGATCTTGGTTCGAGTACAGATACGCATAGTGTGTGCCTTGAAGTTGTGGCACGCCAAATAATGACATTGCAAGGCTTTGAGAATTACTCATCCATTGGAGGGGCATATAGCAGAGTGTGACAGGTGCTTCATTACCAAGATGTTGCAGTTCCAATAAAAAGGGGCTTATAAATAGATTCACCACAAGCAAATGAATCAATATTACCCACTTTTCACCGTTAAAGTGATATTGGGCTTGTCTGGGGTCTCTCTGATTATGACAGGATCAATCAGTCCTAGATGTTGCGGCAAGAATTCTAGAATGTCTTTCGTCATTGTAGTAGTCCAGGAGCCACAAGGGTGAACCTGGTTTTGTCGGATAAAGTTTTTTTCTCTCTTGTTTCTGGTAGCCTGGGGCTTCCTTATCATGAATCAGGAGGGTGCCACTTGATATCCTTTGGGCAAATTTAAATATTAACCCCTTCATGTCCGACACGCCCGAACCGTGGAAACCTATCATTTCATGGTATTCATTCATATAAAATGCATCAAATTTGTGAAATATGATATTTGTTCACAAAATGCTTCATGCTGGATGATATATGGGCCACAATATATAGAACAAAATTAACCCTTTCGTGGCCATTGATACTACGTTTCCACATTTCTGTTAGCGTAACTTTGTAGACCTGAAGTAAAGAGGAAAGAACAAGAAAAGGACATCGGAGCGATGTCAATGATATCCGATCCTGATGACCAATCTACCACTAATCAATTTCCAGTTGAAGAGTTATGAGAAGTTTACTACTCTAGAGCTGGTTGACTGTGACCTCGACATCTGAACTTGAGAAGTATTGCATAACTGGAACAGGATCCTTGATTAAACCTAGGAGATGGTTGTGCCAGATATCCCAATATGTCAAAATACCAAATTTGATATATATCATAATGATGCTGACCCTGAAGAATAAATTATTTGATGCCAGTATCTTCTTGCCTTCCTGGCCTCGGAGACAAGTTATCCAAGGAACAAAAGTGTGACAGACAAAATCTCAACCTTTGATATATCAATTTCACCATGAACCAGGTATCGGAGACCTGAAATTTTCATTCAATCTTGTAGCTCAGGTCATGTTACCTGGGGGTAGGTCACATTTCCAGGTCTGTAGCTCTTGCAAGAACAAAGTCACCCGTGTGACAGACTGAACAGACAGACAGCCCAACAGACAGACAGACGCCATGACCAAACACAATAACGGAAACTATATTAGTGTAATATAGTCTCAAGAACGGAATAGTCTCAAGAACGGAAACCATAATAGTGTAAAATAATTAAGGAAGAAAATAGAAAGTTTCAACATACTTTTGTCAAGGCCCAGCATCCATATTCATAAAAGTACTTAAGTCTAAGTGTGGCACTTATCCTTTGTTCAACACAAAAGACACACTTTGACTTAAGTATGTTTATGAATATAGACCCAGAACTCTACCATCTCTTGGGCAGATCTAGGATTTTGCCAACGGGGGCTTCAGCGCCGACAAGTGGAATGATTACTATGCAATGAAAAAAATGATTAGGGTCTGTATTTGAACTCATGTCGATGGGTCAAAGCGGCCCACACTCCGACGGGGCGTCTGGGGCCTCCCCCTGGAAAATTTGAAAATCAAGATGCTCTGAGAAGCGTTCTGGGGCATTTTCCTGAGACGTTTCGTTCCTAAAAACCACGTCCGAAATTAGTGTTTTGATGTAACGCCAGCGAGAGATCTTTGACCTTATGGTTGCACTGACTCGTTTCATGTGGGGGAGGGACCATACGGCTCTGAGGGTGGTTACAAAGGGGGCAGAATAGTTGTACTGGGCACTATTGGTCATTTGGCAATCTGCCCACCTGCATTCCTCCTCAGTGCGTTGCTTTGAATGTGAGGGCACTGTTCGCCAAATGGGGTTCGCACCTCGGACCATTCTGGAGACGCCCATTACTCTGGTTACGTCGCGATACCTGGGGAGTGGGGTCCGGGATTACCTGGCCTTTGATTGGATGCTATCAATGCCACGGGAACACCACCTTTGTACAATATATGTTCTGAGCTCTTTGCTAATTTAAAAAAGGGTCACCGCGGCCGCCAATGGGGGAGGTATCGAACCCCCGAACACCCCCTGGATCCGCCCCTGCCTCTGTGTGCGTTGTGTATTTCAAAACCTGGTTACAAAGACTTCCTGGCAGATTGCTGGCATAGAGAACCGACATTCCGAGTTTATGACACATCAAAGTAATAGGACACAGTCTCCTAAATGTGAAGTGAAGTACATGTAACCAGTCATCCTCTCGTTCAGCCCTAATATAGGATATCATAAGCAAAACAAGCTTCACCAGTACCTCTACCCACAGTTTTACATTCCTGCCCTCTCTTGTAGTCTGATCCAAGTCCTCGGAATTCAGATCATCCACATTCTCAAACTGATGATCTGCGAACAAGCTGCAGAGAACTTGCTCTGACACCATCCGCAGGGCACGTACATTCTGTGCGAACATTATTTTGCCACTAGCATCTTTGGAACTCCGCTAAATACTTCTGAAAGAACATCTGACAGACCACTATCAGCCATTAGGGAGCCAATAGCCCCAACAAAATCCATCGCTCTTTTATGGCCAATGCCATCCCACATGCCGCAAAATTGAGTGGAAAAGGGTTAATCTCCCAAATTATGTTCCTAAAATGATTTTGACATCGTCTACAGCATGAATTATTGCAGACTGTAAGTATATTTGAGCTTTAGTTCTGTAAACTTTCTTCAGAATCAAAGGAAAATTGAGTTTTTCAGAATTTGGCTGTATTTGAGAGAAAGGGGTTAATATCAGGAGTTGCCCAAGGGGTATCAAGTGGCACCCCCCTGATTCGTGATAAGCAAGCCCTGGACTACCAGAAACAAGAGAGAAAAAAACTTTATCCGACAAAACAAGGTTCACTGAAATTTGGGGGTTTGGCTCCCGGACTATAGCGCTGAGAGCAACAACTGGACAGTTCAGGAATGTTGGTAGAGTAGAAAGTTCACCAAACGCTTTTCTAAATTTTGTACCCCTGAAAAATGACATACCGGTACAATGTATAATTTGAAATATTTGAAATGTGACACACCTTCTGCACAGATCAGATTCATCCAAGGATCCAACCAAGGGACAAGGAAATTGATCACCTATTCACTTTGCAGTTTTGATACGTATGCAAATTGCTGATAACGTTTTATACATACCACTGTTTAACGGTGTGGCATTCATCAATCACGAGAACTTGTACCCTTGATTTAAACTCTTCACTGTCGAGGAGCTCGGTTTCTACTGACGTGCACAGCAACGATTCGGGGTGGGCAAGGACAACCTCAAAAATACCTCGTTTTATGTCTTCCAATGGTACAGATATATGACATTCCTGTAGTGCAAAAAGAACATTAACTAATAGATCATAAACATATATCCTGCGAACGAAGGCCATGTTCAGTCAACAATCGAAATTTCTATCATAGACCAACCTTTTAAACGCTTGACCTTTGGCTCCTTCGCCATCATCATCATCATGATCTTCATCGTCCTCATCATCACCATCACGGTTGTCGTCAACTTTGTCTTTGGAAGATCTGGCGCAACCTTTGATAAAAGGGCATAAAACATTGACAACAGACAGTCCTTCAATATACAGTCCAAGCAGCCTAGATCAATAAGACATTTCAAGGATAAGACATTCTGGTATCAAAATTGAAGGTAAAACATCAGGCTCACCGGGCATGCCGGGGGTTCAACAGGCAGTTTAAAAAGATGTGTCTTTACAGCAATCCGCTGTCAACCAATGTAGGCCTAGCACCCCTTACACTCAGAGGCAAGGTAGTTAGGCCTAGGCCTAGGCCTACTACACCTGACTAAGCTGCAACCTGGAAAACAGACGAGCACCATAGGCATACACTCGGTCTTGTAATCTTGCATTGTAGGAGGCTAGTCTTTTTTTTTGTAGGCCTACCTTTTACATTCAATGCACATGAAGTAATGCCACGTGCCCGTAGACTGGCCATCTGATCCTCCTGGATTACATTCAAGGGTAATATTACCAGTGTAATACCGGCAGGCCTGGGTCTCGAGGTAGTAGGCCTAGCAGGAGCAGGCCCCGCAGCAGCAGCAACGCCAATGGCATTTGATTTCTTTTTTTGGACCAACAAACGCCCACAAAGATGGTAAATCAGGGATTTACCCTGTGGGCAACGATACAATCAAATCTCCTTTTTCTTCATAAATGCATCTCAGTGCGTCGATTTGTTTGGGTTTGAGAATAATTGTCGGGTCGTATTCGCTCAAAATTTGATTTAAAACGGATTCAAATTTACCGCTTTCATTGCTTTGACATTCCATGTCTGCGGCCATTTTGTTGGTCATGTGATAACGTTGTTTACATCGTCTCCATGGTTTTGCCGCACAACATGGCGAGCAACTACGCCCAGAAAGCGTAGTTCTCAAGATTGTTTTTTGGCCTTTTGTGTTTTAATGCAGCTTATATTCCCAATATGTAACTCCCACAGCAATTCACCCTTAATTATCGGACCTCATCATTACATTAAAGATATCAAATTGTACATATTTACATGAGAATGGTCAATCCAAGATGTCAGCCAAATGTTCCAGAGATTTCATTCATAAAATCCAAGTCTCGAATGAAATCTCGCGGGACCAGATTGGTGCTGACCTAGTTCATATAGTTGTTGACTCAACTCGAGAACGGCACTCTCGAACGCAACTCAACTCGGGCCAAGAACGTGTTCTTCTCAACCCTCCGCTGAGTGGGGAGTGAGGAGAACACTGTTTTTTACCCGACACGGGTTGCGTTCTCGGCGTTCGAGACTGTCGTTCTCGAGTTGAGTCAACATCTACATGAACTGGGTCAGCACGAGTGTGGTCAAGAACGAGGATTCGAATACGCCCATTAAGTGGGTCAGCATGGGTGTAAGTTGTCAAGAATGGGGATTCGAAAACGCCCAGTGCGTACCGGTGTAACGTTTTTCAGTGAGGCCCGTGTGCCAGTGTGACAGTACAATAGATTGACGGAATAAGCGGCGACTTGAAAATGGACTACACACAGAAAAACAGCAAGTCCGTTTCCCAGTGTGTTCCGAACAATGGGAATCACACAGAAAAACGGCCACACTGAAAAACGTTACACCTGTACATAATAAAAGTGTGGCTCTCTGTGGAGATGAAGTCTTCCTCATGTGAGTTTCTTCTCCACAACAAAGACATGAAGAATAACTCATAACTCACACGGATTTTAATCATGTCATTTTAAAGTTTTTATACATCATGACATTTTTGTAAAAACATGTTTTTTGAGGAATAAAACTTCGATGCCAGACATCTGCGTCTTTTAGTCTTTAGGAGGGGGAGGGGTCCAGGGAGAGACGAAATACTTTCGTCGTTTGGGGCATCAATGAACTTTGAGATGATCCTTTAGGTTGCATGCTTATACTCGCAATTTCATGTAAGCATTCATGCATTAGTAAATAGGTGACGTAATTGAAGTTTTTGAATGACATCATTCTGTAAACAACATGTCAACAGGCTGTTAACATCCTGTGAACATGATGCTAACAGGCTGTTAGCTAGAACTGCATATTTTGCTGGTTCAGGTTATTAACACGAATGTTAACAGACTGTTAAGGGCAGCGCACACGTTCAACAAAATGCTGGCGATCCGAGGGGGCGACTGCACAAGCGACTGAAAATGGCGCTGCTGAGTGGCTCAAATCTAGTCGCTTCAGCATGGCGCACACCTGCGATTTTTCGTGCGATTGTTTAGGAGACTGCCCTGCCGACTGCTAAAGCGACTGGAGATTTGCAGGATTTGTCGCGTAGTCTGCGGCAGATCGTTGCACCAAGCGACCAGTCACTGTTGTTGTCCGATTAATCGCATCTCGTCTCACATCTGATCGCTTGCGTGGTCGCTACATTGTTTGCGGAAGATTGTTGCACTGGGCGATCTGACTGACCGGTTTCAGTGGCCAACGGTGACGAAAGAATTTCGATCGCATCAAGAGACCAAGAATTCAACATGTTTAATTTTCGGTCGCAAAGGCCGACTGACCTTTGCAACTAGTCGGCCGATGAAAAAAACGTTGAAACTTCGTCCGCATACGATTCCGATGCGACCCCACAATAGTCGGTGAATTCAGTCTTTTCGGAGGTCGTCTGTCGTTTGCGGATGGTTCACTGAAATGGTCGCAAGTGTGGTCGGTGAGCGACCTCGCACGCGATGGTTGCCTGCGACGTCGTGGTCGCCAGTCTCGTCAGTGGTCGCATGATTTTAGTCTCAGGTGCGCGCCATGCTTTCAGCAGTCGCCTCTGTGATCGCCTGCATTTTGTTGAACGTGTGCGCTGCCCAAAGGGCGGCGCACACTGGCGACTAAAATGGGGCGACTACCGATGCGACTACTACGTCGCATGCGATAATTACCTTTGAGGTCGATCAGTGATCTTCCAAGGAAGTATTTGTCGCAAACGAGCCAACAAAAACTATAAAAACTAAAAAAATATGTTCAGTCGCTGCTTTGGTCGCAAGGCCGGTCGCCTAGAAAATCGCTCGAAAAATCGCCAGTGTGCGCCGCCCTTTACAGTTTAAGCATGGTGCACACCTACGATTTTTCGTGCGATTTTTAGGAGACTGCCCTCCGACTGCTAGAGCGACTGGAGATTTGCAGGATTTGTCGCGTCGTCTGCGGCAGATTGTTGCACCTAGCGACCAGTCACTGTGGTCGCCCTATTAATCTTATCTCGTCTCATATCTGATCGCTCGAGTGGTCGTTACATTGTTTGCGGAAGATTGTTGCACTTGGCGATCACATCTGAATGATGGTTTCAATGGCCAACGGAGACCAAAGAATTTCGATCGCATCAAGAGACCAAAAATTCAACATTGTTTAATTTTCGTTCGCAAAGACGACTTAATTTGCGACAGTCGACCGATAAAAAACGATGAAACTTTCGTCCACAAACAATGAGGAACCGGAAGAACTAACACAAATTAAGGTTAGAATGAAGAGGGAGAATGTATTGTCGAAACAGTTTTTTTGCCTCTAACTCCTTTATCATGTTTATTATTTGATTAATCATACAACATGCAGCGAGAGATTATTTTCTGTTTGGATAATTAATAAAATGGTTAGGAGTTAAAACATTTTTCATGAGAAATGACTGAAAAAGTGAACCAATTTACAGGTTAAGTCCAAACTATAAGCCTAATTTTCATATGAGCAGGGCCTACCTCCTTCAACTGAGGTATTCAAGAACAGTCAGAATGTATTTTATATAGAATTATGAAGAACTTTTCCACTGCATGTTGGTGGTTTTAATGGACCGTTTTCTCAGTATTCAGCAAAAACAAGTTGGCTCTATACATTTTGCCTACAGCATTAACCTGGTACTACTAGAGACATCTGGTGGGATAGAATGTTGCGCAGGCACCCCATTCCGATGCGACTCCACAATAGTCGGCGACTTCGGTCGCTTCTGGAGGTCGCTTGCGGATGGTTCACTGGAATGATCGCAAGTGTGGTCGGCGAGCGACCTCGCACCTGATGGTTGCCTGCGACGTCGTTTTCGCCAGTGTCGTCGGTGGTCGCATGATTCTGGTCGCAGGTGTGCGCCATGCTTAACACATAACACTTAACACACGCCGAATTCTGACTTCACCCAATGTGAACGGAAGGGTAGTTTATGGCTTATAGCCTCCTTATTCCCCAGAGAAGCCGCCATGGGCTTATTATACTTGCTTCTTCATGTCAAAATAATGTACAGTGTATTCCACACGAGACATAGATTTTTTTTCTCATAGGTTATAATCTGATCCTAAATATCTTTGAAAGTCCGCCTTTTCATGCTTCATGGAGACTGCAATTGCAAATTATGTGACTAGTCCGACGTCTCATGCCGTCAAGGAAATGGCGGATTGGCTCTCCGTGTGGTGAAAAAGTGACGAACTCTGGCCCTACATGCCTGGGGGGGGNGCGGGGGGGGGGCTCATTCACCTTACAGTTACCACGCAAGCTCTCAAGATGGAACAGAACACTTTTCGCATGGACTACAACACGTAGTACAACGACAGCCATGATGAAGAATACAGTGGCGGTATCGGATGGCGTCTTCCTGATGTTTCAAAATAGACTCGGGGAACACTTTGATGACGACATCATGTCAACGCCAAGTATGTAGTCTCGTCCTTTTTCTCCTTCAATGATATTTTTTGTTATATAGCATAACTTTTGAGGACGAATTCAGGAAAACTCAGTGGTGGTTAGATAAAAATAAAACACGAAGACATAACTATCGACAGAAAACATACAGCAGAAATCTGATTGGTGAATGGCAAACATGCATGCTTTTGCAGCAGGACCTTAAAGAAAATGTATCACGGGTATTTTCGCGGGCTACGAAAATCATTGTTTATTTACATTTTGTTTGTTTGTGTCCAGTCTTTCTTTGCCGTATGAGTAATTTGTTGGTGGCATGCCCCTCTAGAAATTCTTTTGATACCGTAAGTATTCAATTTGAGGGGTTGGCATCTCCCAAAAGTCCAAAATAACATAATGTAAACATCAATATTTACAAACATTGAATGTAAACAATGAAGTCGTGATACATTATCTTTAACAGGTTGTCACACTGGTCAGACACGTGGAGTTTTAAAGCCTCCAAGAGAAATGAGGTTATTTTTCATTCTCCACGTAAACATCCATCTCATCATCCAGTTTTATCCTTAAACAAGCCTGGTGGCGACAGGCTTCACGAAGTGACATTGTTGTGGTGTCAGATTATGCAGTGAGAGAGGAATTACTGAGTGATAAATAGTTGTGTTTCGCAGGGGAAAGGAAATTAATAGCGCGTCAGCCAAATCATCACTTCCAAAGACAGAAAACTTGTGTAAAATGTTTAGCCGCTGAAAAAAGGATCTGCTTACACTCTGTCAACATTCCGGTATCCTGTACACCTGTTACCTCTTTTTTGTTTTAAACTTCTCAATACTGTGTTATAATCCTTTCCTTGTATTCCTGCAAACTTGTAAATATGTTGAGGGCCCTGACCCGTGGTCTCTGTGACTGTTAGGTCCCTCGTTAAGCTAATAAATAAATTAAAAAAATAAATAAAAAGGATCGGGAGAAAAAAATTATTCCTCCAACCGGGCTCGAATCCACGGAAACGGATCATGTCGACGCTGTACACACTGGGGCTACCGGGGCTCGCCCACACTGCAGGAAATCTTGATAAAATATGAAGATGATAAAAATATTCTGATTACCAGTAACCCAAATGCGGCGATGGCCGAAATTTGCCATCAATAGGCCTACTCACTGAAATTTTAGCTGACCCCATTACCAAGCGTGGTAGGCACTCAGGCTACATGGCCTATTGATGGCAAATTTAGGCCATCGCCGCACGGAAAGAATCACACATGGACATGGTAGAGGAACGAAAGGGTCAGGATTAATCAAACGTATCGACACACTGCCACTTCGCTTGCATTATTCTCAGTACATTCGCTAAACAATATTTTTTTCATTCAGTTACCCAAAAAATGTAAACACGGTCTCATCATTCCAAAAATTCACACGATATGAAAAATAAAAATACTCATTTCCAGTTTTCCTTACGAATAACATTATGCTGAGCCCACCTGTCCTTGTATGTATACTGCGCAACACGGGATATACTCTAACCTCTTCGATGTAAAACCGCGGTTCATTAACTTGGTTCAAGAGCGGTAAAACCGCCGATTACCTACAGCTTGGGGAACTTTCCTGCCGACAGAGGCCACTACGAGTTAGCGGTCCAAGAACGTCATGAAATTTGACGTCACAGGGCAGAAATGCATGCCACAATGTCGTCCATAATGACGTGGGCGCCGTGGCTCACGCATTTCACGTCGAATTTTGTGACGTTCTTGGACCGCTAACAGGCGGCCTCTAACGGCAGGAAAGTCTCCCATTCCTTGAGAATTCACTATGGATCCCTTTTGAAAAGTTGTAGGGACTGGTCTTATCTCCCTATTCCCAAATTATAGTACGTATAGCATTAATTTTCAGCCCTTTCAGCAATAATCCCACTGTATGGCTGTTTGCCGGAAGTGTCCCAAGGCGTCAAACTTGCCATGCAAAGAGAAAATTCGTGAAAATGACGAAATGCACCCGGGCGACCCGAGTTACAAACGAATTGCAAAATCTACCGGAGTTGCCTAACTGTGCAGCAAACGACCAATTGAGGGTAGCGAAAAACTTACTCGTCCAAAATGGCTTCCAAAATGGCGGCATGTGAATCGGAAATGTCCAAAAATGGAATTAATGCTTATTATGCTCAGTCAAAAATCGTTGTTCTTGCCAGAAATAAGTGGGGACAGGGGCAGGAGTACTTTTGCCCTCGGTTTTGGGAACATCCACGCAGTAGGCTAACCACCCCCTATAGGTTTAACCAAGGATCATGTTCCAGTTATGGATTACTTCTCAAGATCAGAGGTCAAGGTCACAGACAAACATCACAGATATCATGAGATAAGTCAGAACCTGGTGATGATGCTAGCCTAAAACCTTCACCTACACCTAGGTTATCAAGGATGAGTTTTCAGATTATGCAATGAGGTCACAGGTCAAGGTCAAGGTCAAATAGTTCTAAAGTGCAAACCTGCTCAGAATTTCAGGATAAAACTAATTGGAAGCCTGAATTAACAATCTCCTATAAGTTTAATCACGGATGCCTGTTCCATTTACGCAATACTTCTCAAGGTCAGAGGTCAAGGTGACAGTTAACTAGCTCTANCTTCCCCTGAAGGCCCCCTTCTGCTATACGGGCAGGCTTAGATGTTTTCTGGCGCAAGGGGCTCATTTCGTATTCGGATTTTGGCCACGTTCGCTCGCCGTCGGTTCATTTTATGGTGACGGCGGCACAAAAGCAAGAATAAACGCGAAATTCAACATAACGTTTTATTCGGCTTCTACTTGGTTTTTTACAGGGTTTTTCATGCATTAGGTACACTTAAAGAACAACGACAACATGTTTCTCAATTTTGCAACGGCATACGAAATAGTTTTATCAGTTCACGCCAGCTACTGTTCAACAATATAAGTCTACACAACGAATGGGTTCTATACAAGCAAATTGTTTTCCTTTAATAGTCTGCGATAATGATGTTTTTTGGTTCGTTTCTGGGTGGTGGAAGCCAGGAAGTTCTCGATGAGGCTCTTGAACAGGCGTGGCCGAAGGAAGCTCGCCTCGAATATGTTTCGTTTGATGCCGAATTCCTGTTGTATGGCCCAGTTGACGCGACGGTCGTTTTGTAATAAATCCGTGTCGGTGAATTTGCCGAGAACAATTTCCATGGGTACTCCTCGGCTGCGCATCAGAACATAGTACAAGCAGTATTGGCCGCAAACCGTACTCAACGGGCTTTGCAACATGCGGCAGTTCATTTTGTATTCGCCGTTTCCGAGCAGCCGTTTAAACGTTGTTTTTGCCGGGCCATAACCGAAAGAATCGAAGTATTCCGCCTTGTTCGCGTCTTTTTTTCCACGGTCAAAAAAGAAGCACACCCAATGTTCGCCCGGTTCGTGGGCACGGGCCGTGTTGCTGATATAGGCGCATGGCTTTTTTTTCCGTGGTGCCATTGGTAGTGTGTCGCTCGATGCAGCCGTGACGAAAGTCTGCCGCGTGGCAGGGTGACTTTTTAATAGCGTTCTTAGTTCATGTTTGTTCATTGTTATGCCGTATCCATCTGCATCGTGGCGCTGTGCGCGTAGTGCACGTTGCGGTCAGCGTCGATTTCGACGAACGAATCGTATTCGTACAGGGCTACGATGCAAACGCTCTCTGTCGTGGCCGCCGACAGTTTTATTTCAACGCTCACATCACCCGTTTTCACCAGCTGAAAGCTACTCGTGCCAGCGTCGTCCGGGGCCAAATTGAAAACGTACAAAGCGTGGCCGTTCACGAAGTCCGTCATGGAGATGTCGTTGCTCTGGTTGCTCGGCCATAGTTTGCTTCCACGAAACAAGGTCATGTAGCCGTTGAGCACTTCTTGCTCGGCGAAATTCATCTGCAGTTCCCCGTACGGGATTTCGCGGCCGGACACTGTCAATTTGAGGTTGGTCACGTTGAAGTGTTGGAAATTGAAGGGGTTCTTCCCGACGCTGCCGTTCAGCGCGGCCGATTCTACTAGACCGAGCACGATCCTCCGAGGGACTTCGCCTTTGCACAGGTTCGTTTCCGACAGGTCACTCGTTCCCGCTGCTTTCTGATAATAGCGCATTTCGATGCGCGATACGGGGTACTTGGCATTCGCTTGCAGCAGTTGTTCCTCGTGCGCCAGACGCACGTAGCTGGCGATTTCTTTGATGCAGGCGTGGAAGATGGCCTTTTCCAATTTGATGCGATAGTCGGTGGTCGCATTCGCCGACATTAGGCTGAATTTCGGGTTTCCGAGCGTCAGTTTAATTGTGATTTAATAAGGGAACGACACTGCGGAAAATCGAACCGAAGATGCTACCGATGCCGTGGCCGTCTTGGTAGATGCCGCCACCGTAGCCTGCCTGGTACGGGTCGCCACGGAACACCGGTCCGCCGCCTTTCTGTTCGCCACGACAATAGTGTTGCCGGAAAGCGTCGTGATCAGGCAGGTAAGGCACGCATCTGGCAAAGGGGGCCATGCTTGTCGTCTCTTTTTGCACTGGTTTTGTCCTCGTCTTATCATATGGTCGTTTTTCATCGTCGGTGTTAGGCTTCCTCGTAAGGGCTCCAGGGCGTTTTGGGGCGTACAACGCGTTGGCTCCGCCGTGGTTGTTGCGTTTGCATTGCCCAATGCTGTCGCTGTTTTTTGCGTTTTTTCTTCTTCGGTGGTGTGACGAAGACATTTTCGGCCATATTCTCTGTCCCACTTGTGATTTGCCCTGCACTGCTTGGTTGCGTGTTTGGGCTTAATGGGGACCATGCCTGCCGTGGCGCGGTGGCCAGCAACGGCGACGAGGAAGATCTCTCGAACAGGCCTTGTCGTTGTTGCCCGCGCCCCGCGCTTGCAAACCAAAGGTTATGCGGGCTGGATGAGACCTGTTTGAGGGTCGTTGCGCTGAACAGCGGAGTTTTACGCCGACTGTCGGCTGCTTCGCTCAACGGCGACGCCGACCCTGTCGTCATGCTCGGCTCACCATCGACTGTGATACTCTTTGTGACCGGGCTGGTCGCCGGCGACTCCTCTGCCTCGCTTGTTTTTTGTTGGGGGTCAGTGTCACTAGGTTTTGCCCGTTCTTGCGCTGTCCTTGCCGATGGCACACTTATCCATCCTTCGGGCAAGCCCATCGCGAGCAAGCGTTGTGCCAGTTCAGGTGCCCCCGGTGGCATGCGGTTGTTTAGATCTTCCGGTGCCAAGAGGAAGTGTAACGCGCGTATGATATTCGTTTTCGGCCGCAACCGGGCGCCGATCACCATTTCGTAAGTGGTATCGCGCCAGTCGATCTGCCCCGCATCTGAGAATAAGTAATCATTGACGATCTTGTCCAGAAAGGGGTGTCGGATGCCGAGCACGTTAAGTTTGCTCATGATGTCCTGATATTTACGTTGTTTTGCGTCGCCGGTGCTTAACGCTATGCGGTGTTTTCCTGTTTGTCGGCGTTCCCACAATTTTCGATCAAGCGCGTTTAGCCTCGTTTCTATGTCGTGTGCGGTTGTTGCTGGCGTTGTTTGCGCTTGTTTTGCCGGTGACGGCGCACTGCAGTGTTTTTGGTATGTTTCCAATGGTATGATGATGCTTTCCTCGAAACTTGCCATGATTTCTTGTCGTCGTTGTTGTTGCAATGCCCACTGCTTCAACCGTTTATGTCTAGCCTCTGTTCATCAGGCCTCCAAAGAGGCTGCCTATTGTAATAAGGGAACGACACTGCGGAAAATCGAACCGAAGATGCTACCGATGCCGTGGCCGTCTTGGTAGATGCCGCCACCGTAGCCTGCCTGGTATGGGTCGCCACGGAACACCGGTCCGCCGCCTTTCTGTTCGCCACGACAATAGTGTTGCCGGAAAGCGTCGTGATCAGGCAGGTAAGGCACGCATCTGGCAAAGGGGGCCATGCTTGTCGTCTCTTTTTGCACTGGTTTGCCCTCGTCTTATCATATGGTCGTTTTTCATCGTCGGTGTTAGGCTTCCTCGTAAGGGCTCCAGGGCGTTTTGGGGCGTACAACGCGTTGGCTCCGTCGTGGTTGTTGCGTTTGCATTGCCCACTGCTGTCGCTGTTTTTTGCGTTTTTTCTTCTTCGGTGGTGTGACAAAGACATTTTCGGCCATATTCTCTGACCCACTTGTGATTTGCCCTGCACTGCCTGGTTGCGTGTTTGGGCTTAATGGGGACCATGCCTGCCGTGGCGAGGTGGCCAGCAATGGCGACGAGGAAGATCTCTCGAACAGGCCTTGTCGTTGTTGCCCGCGCCCCGCGCTTGCAAACCAAAGGTTATGCGGGCTGGATGAGACCTGTTTGAGGGTCGTTGCGCTGAACAGCGGAGTTTTACGCCGACTGTCGGCTGCTTCGCTCAACGGCGACGCCGACCCTGTCATCATGCTCGGCTCACCATCGACTGTGATACTCTTTGTGACCGGGCTGGTCGCCGGCGACTCCTCTGCCTCGCTTGTTTTTTGTTGGGGGTCAGTGTCACTAGGTTTTGCCCGTTCTTGCGCTGTTCTTGCCGATGGCACACTTATCCAT
The DNA here is from genome assembly GCA_002633025.1 of Notospermus geniculatus. NCBI lineage: Eukaryota > Metazoa > Nemertea > Pilidiophora > Heteronemertea > Lineidae > Notospermus > Notospermus geniculatus. The sequence continues at coordinate 69,150 of NMRB01001549.1, read as the reverse complement.
CCTTCGGGCAAGCCCATCGCGAGTAAGCGTTGTGCCAGTTCAGGTGCCCCCGGTGGCATGCGGTTGTTGAGATCTTCCGGTGCCAAGAGGAAGTGTAACGCGCGTATGATATTCGTTTTCGGCCGCAACCGGCCGCCGATCACCATTTCGTAAGTGGTATCGCGCCAGTCGATCTGCCCTGCATCTGAGAATAAGTAATCGTTGACGATCTTGTCCAGGAAGGGGTGTCGGATGCCGAGCACGTTAAGTTTGCTCATGATGTCCTGATATTTACGTTGTTTTGCGTCGCCGGTGCTTAACGCTATGCGGTGTTTTCCTGTTTGTCGGCGTTCCCACAATTTTTGATCAAGCGCGTTTAGCCTCGTTTCTATGTCGTGTGCGGTTGTTGCTGGCGTTGTTTGCGCTTGTTTTGCCGGTGACGGCGCACTGCAGTGTTTTTGATATGTTTCCAATGGTATGATGATGCTTTCCTCGAAACTCGCCATGATTTATCGTCGTCGTTGTTGTTGCAATGCCCACTGCTTCAACCGTTTATGTCTAGCCTCTGTTCATCAGGCCTCCAAAGAGGCTGCCTATTGCATTGACGGCAAGTGGGATGAGCGCCCCCAGAAATCCGCCGCTTTGCGCTAGTAACCTCTTCTTCGTTTGCAAACTGGTTCTCGGCGTTTTCAAGCGATGAACCAAAGAGCTGTGGCGCCGCAGTTGTTGTACTTTGCTTGGCGGGACTTGCACGTTCCGATTGTTGACGTTGTCAATGCACTCGAGAACGGCGTCGATTTGCCCTTTACTAGCCAAGTCGAGGAGTTTGTTGCGTAGTTGTTTGCTTTTCGTTTTGCCCAACAGTGAAAGAAAGTCCAAGTGTTCCGTTGCACGGATTCTGCCGGCAGCGGCTCGGCCTAGCAAATGCCTTGGTTTTCGTTGCTGTCGTCGCCGTCGGACTTCGTCGTAGTAGTAGCCCGGGTTCATTGTTTCCACTACGGCTCACGCGTCTCGGGTTTCTTATTCTCAGCAGCGTGATTTGTGTGCTCGGTGTTGTTGTAGCTTACTGTGCCACTAGACACCTCGCTCGATCACATGGTCGATTTTCATCGTCTGCTTTGTGCGTGCAAGAAGGAACGCCACGCGGATAACAACAAAGCAAGATGAAGATGTGTTGAACCAGTATTACAATTGGCTTTTATTCCACACGTTAAATTTCCTACATTAACTTGCCATCAAGCAAAGACAACAAAAAAAGAATGATTAAAGCGAGATTGTACCCTTACAACTCATGCAACAGTATATTAAAGTTAGTGAAATGGTATATGTTATCATACTTCCCAACGCCAACAACAACGAAATACGGGTATATAGTGTGTGATGATAAAACAAAGAGCAACAAACTTTCCGACACCTGTAATCAAAGCGTAAGTTGTGGTTATGATAAATATTGTGATCATTATACATTGTGCAACAAACTTTCCAGCACCCTACAAATGAAAGCATATATTTGCTTGTGGTATATGTTGTGTTCGATCATCATACAATAAGCGAAAAACTTTCCACCACCATAAAATCTATGTGTAAGTTGCTTGCGGCACACTTTGCCGGGAAAAAAAAAACGAGTAACTGCGAGTTCATCCACTCAACCATGCCGACCACATCTTTTTTGTGTTCCTGAGTTTGTTTTTACACTTGATTTGGGGGGTTAGGCAGACAAAAGCAGTTTTTTAATGGTTGGCAAGAGAAAATGAATGACACCTGTCCAACAAACAACGAATGCTCAGTGAACTGATTTGCACGACTGTGCTGCGGATGGTTTTTTTCACTGTCCTGTTCACTAATTGTCTTTTTCCACTGTTGGCTTGTGTTTGCTACCCTCGCGGGTGTCACCCTCAGTTTTGCGCTTGCGTCGTTGGTCTGTTTGCTTGGTCGATTTAGGAATGAAAACTTTTTGCACAGGCCCGAAAATGTCTGTTCGGAAACGTGCTGTGTTCGGTGTTGTCTGATGCCCATCGATGAACAAGTAACCATTAGCCCCTTGTGTTGCCCGTTCAAAGATTCGAATGAATGTTTTCGGTTCGCCGGGAAGAATGCGCCTGGCGAGGTGGTGGCCCACAGATTGATCTAGGGGATTTTTAAAGAGTACCAAGTAATGGGCGCACCTTTGCATGGTGAGTCGTGTTTTCCCTTGGTGGAATAAATTTTGCATGAGGACGATCCAGCTAATGTTCCTGTGCTGGCATTTTTTTGTCACCAGATGACTTATTTCTTCGCTGCTGCTTACACTTTGCATCAAGTCGTCAAATACTAGCAGGCCGTGACGTGGCTCCCCCGTGATTGGGTCTTCCGCTTGTATATAATTACCTAGATTTTCTGGCAAACCATCTACTGGCGTGATGTTTGTGACGTGCTGCTCCCTTTCGAGTTGTTCAATGGTTTTTGTGCGCTCGCCGTAGAACCAAAACACATAGTCGAATGGCTTATTGATGAGGCGCTCCGCATTGATCAGCAGTTTCATAGTGAAGTACGTTTTGCCAACCATGGGCGGGCCAACGCATATCATGCCGAAGCCGCGTTTGATCCTGGCATCAAAAGGGGTTTGCTCAGTAGTTTCCATCGTCCTTTCTGCTCGTGGTTGAAAACTGCTCACAAGCGCTTTAACCTGTCAGCTCGCAGCCACTCGTCAAAACTGTCGGGCCAGCCACGGTAGTGTACAAGATATTCGACTTTGTTTTTTCGTCGGCGCCGCTGCAGCACGTCCACTTGGAACGTATCTCGATCGAGGTTTGGCCGCCGAATGCGCTGCATTTCTTCCCGGTAGAAGCTGCCGTCAAGGAGTTGTCCGTGTTCATCGCGGAGCTTGTAAGTGGGCGGCTTCGTGTTGCGCCGATGGGCGACGAGGAAATATTCCCTCGTCCAACGTGGAATATAACCTTTGTCAAAAATTCGTGGCACTTGACTGATGCGTGTCCTGAATTCTTGGCCATATTGCCGTTGCCACAATTCTTTTTCATTTTGTCTTGTCACTTTGTCTGGCGCGATCTTCGTTATCCGGTGCTTTGCTTTGTTGTAGCTGTCTACCAGTTCGGCAAGTACGTCGATAAAACGAAGCGTGTTATTTTTCGTGAAATAGCGGTACATTTTCGTTTTTAAGGTGCGATTCCATCGTTCGACAAGAGCTGCTTTTGTCTCGCTGTGCACAGAAAAAAGTTGAATGCCACGTTCTTTCAGTAAGCGTTGCACGGGTGCATTGTAAAATTCGCCGCCTAAATCGGTGTGCAGATATTGCGGTTGCCTCTTTTCCTCAGCAAATAGGTTTCCGAGTGTGCCTGCCACCTCTTTGCCACTTTTCGTTTTCAAAGGTACAGCCCAGGCTTTGCGACTGAAGACGTCGATGATAGTCAGGAGATAGTTGTAGCCGTCATTGTGTTTCCGCAAGTTCTGCACGGAAACAAGGTCCGCTTGCCACTGGTGGTCGATGCCACGAACGATGGTTTTTCGGCGCTTGAAATGTTTTCTGGCCGGTTTGTGGAGCGTGTACGTATCTTGTCCGCTCAACCAATGGACAACATCTTTTCTTTTGATATTGGCATTTTCTCGGCGGCTTGCAGCGAGCAAGCGAGCGATGGAACCGTAACTGGCTGGGTTTTTGAGGTTGAAGTAAATTCTTGCAAAGAGGTCATGGTGTGGGTCGTTGTCGGCATTTGCTTTTCCTTGTGTCGCACCCGTGGTTGGCTGTGCCCTTGTCATTTTTCGCCGCACCCCACGACTAGTCGTAGTCATCTTCCTCATCGCTTGTCATTGCCTCAACGCCACGGGTCGCGTCGCTGGCAATGGATTCCTCGCTCTCGCTTTCTCCAGCATTGTCCTCGTCACCCGATTCGTTTCCGCTCGTGTCTCGCTCTTCCTCCTGCTGCTGCTGCTGCTGTGCGGCTTCTTTGCTTGTGCTGCTGACTTTGACTCGTCTGTTCTTCGCTTGTGGCTGTGGCTGTATCGCTTTGTTTTGCTGCGCCTTGTCTGTGATTTCTGTGGTTTGGCTTGCTTCCCACCCGTTTTCTGCCTCGTTTTCACTGCCGCTGCTGCTGCTGTCGCTCAACTGGTGCGTGTGGCGCTCGTGTGGCTTCAAGCTTATGGCATGGTCGGTTGCACCGTGCGCGATAACTGGTGGCGAGGCGAAAGTGACTTGACTGCCTTTCCCGCTGCTGATGAACACTCTTGCGGCCTCCTTATTGCCGCCGTGATCGGCTCGGTTTTTGTTTTTTCCGCAACAAAAGACTTCCACGTTGACGCAAACAAGCGGTGCTGACGATGTTGTTCCCCGTCTTCGCTGTCGTTTTCCTGCTGGTGTCTGCTTTTGCTCGGTTGTTTCGTCGCTGTGGACACGTGATCTTTTACGGTGCTGCTTCTCCTGCTCGGGATCCGTTCGCGTTGTTGCCGATCTGCTACCTTGTTTTCCCGCTACAGGTTCTTGGCACCCCGTGGCTGGTGTTGTTTTCTTATCTGTGGCTGCTGGTGATGAAAAAAAGAATTCGCTAGCTTTCGTGTCACCGAGAGCTTGTGCGCCTTGCTGCTTCTTGTCGTTCCCACCTCCTCCTTGCACGATAGATAGGGTTTTTGTGTTGCGTTTAGCCTCATTTGGTGGTGCGTTGGTATGCGGGTTTTTCGCCTTACCCTTGTTTTGCTTGGATTGCTGCCTTTGCTCCAGTTGGTCTTGCTGCTGGTGCTGTTCTTTGCGCCGTGCACGAGCTTCGCGTTCGGCCTCTAACTTCCGATAACAGGCATCGCATCGTTTTTCGTCGTGGTTGAAAAATTGAGGGCTATTAAACGGCCGATGACACCTGGCGCATTCCCTGAAACAAGCTTGTTGGCAAGCTGCGCAGTAGGTCTTCGTGGGTACGAGGTGCGATAGGCGATTACACCAGCTGCATTTCTTTTTGAAATTTTCGAAATCGGTGCTGGAATCGAAAGTAGAACCGTCTGTTTTGCTACGGTCTTTGCCCAGTGTTTTTGCGCCACTGGCAGTGGCAGTCGTCGTGTTCGCTCGCCCAGCTGTTTTTTTCATGATCGAATGGCGTGCTCAGCAGTTACCGTTCTTGTTAATCGGTTTGATTTTACTTTTGCCTGCCATCATCGCTCGCCGCATCACATGCCCTTTTTTCTTGCTCCACTAGAATTTTTATGAAATCGTGTAGTCGTCCGGCTGTGGCCTGATCCGTTTCCGCGTACACAGCATTGGTGGCATTGCTTTGGAAAAATGGGTTGTTTGCGGTTCGCCACCATTGGAGGTGTTCGCGGTAGCAAACGTCCAAAGCATTCAGGTATGCTTCATCGATAACCACCTCGTAGGGTCGTCCTCGGCGCATGATATTTTCATGGCATTGCTTGCTGCAAACGTCGATGTAGTAGATGCCACTGTAGCCTTTGCCAAAACCATGCGCTTCTAGCGTTGCTTTGGCCATTTCAGTTGTTTCATGGTGGAGGAAATCTCGAACGAACTCACTAATCTTGCCCATATTGTAGGCGGATTCAACAAACGGGAGTGGCCCGAGCAAGGATCTGTCTGTCAGCACCACATGGTACTGTGTCTCGCTTCTAGGTTGGTTTTTGTTGGCTGCGACTACTACGTTTCCTCGCTCGTCGAAATTCTCCCACGTTTTGGTTTGTTTTTTGCCGCCGGCGAAAGATTTTTGGCATTCTCTTGCGAAAACAGCATTCACAGAACGAATAATATGCAGTTGGCAGAAGGATAGGTTTTCGTACGGCTTAGCATAAGCAAGGGCTAAAGGATTGTGCTTGCTAAAGTGGGTGAATTCGGTCAGACCTTCCCCAATAATCTGTAAGCTGAACTCGTGAAATGGTTTGGCCAAAGCGTATTCTGCTGCAAGCTGTGCCAAAAGTGTAGTTTTCCCGCTGCCAATCAGACCTTCGACTGCGACCAATAATGTTCTTGACCTTGGAAGCGCCATTCTGTTTTTTTTGCTGTTGTGCTGGTTGCGCTGGTGATGGTGATCGGTGCTGGTGTACGATGAATCACAATGGTTTCATTCATGTTGTCGAAGATAACAGTGTTCGAGTTTTATCCTCTGATTTGCCGCCACTGCTGTGGACTTTTTTTTCTTGCCTTTTTGTTATACTCTCTTCGCCTTGCGGTTGCCAACAGCTACAACAGATCCACGTGCAGGCAACGTCCTTGAGTCGTGCCCTCGCTGTGTGCCCGCAGTCGGTTTGGTCAGCTCCGAGCAATAGTGGTGGTGGATTCTCCTCATTCGTTGCCATTGTTGGCATGGAAATCACATCGCCGCAATCTCCTCTCATTGCTTTGGTTGTCATGAGTAGTTTTTTAAAAAAAAGGTGTTGGTGCTGCCGTGTGTGTGTGTGTGTGTGTGTGTGTGATGGTAACAATGGTGGTGGCATTCTTGGTGCTGTGCTCACAACTCTCATTTTCATCTGACTACCAGCCGGGCGTGCTTTGCTTTTCCTGCTGCTGTTGCCGTTTTGCACGCTTCCCCCTTGTCGATGCGGCTGTTGCCATTGCGCCTGGCTTGCTCCTCCTCTTGCGCTTGGGTGTGCTCGACGTTGCCTGTGGGCCGTTCACGTCGGTGGCCGCGGTTATCTGCGGCAGCGATGCCGGCGGTGTAGGGCAACCGTCGTCATCTATGGAGAAATCATCATCGTCATCATCATCGCCGAGGCTGACAAAATCTTCTGGATCGTCTGCTCCACCATTGATGTCGTCCATAGTCGCCTCTTCCTTGCAGCGTTGTTGTTGTTCCGCGCGAAGCACCTCTTGTGCTGCTGCGCGAAGTTCGTCTTGTCGCTTGATGATCTCCTTCATCTCGCTCGTTGTCAAACTGACCGATTTGTTGTTCTTCGTCTGCCGTAGGTGCAACCATGTGTCATCGCCCCACCTACAGACATTCAAATGAAGTCTTCTCGAAATGACAAATCTAATGTTTTCACGGGGTTCGTGCTTTTGCTTGTTCGTTGCCATTCTCACAGTTCGCCTTGGGTTCTTGTGTCGGTCAGTGGCATGCAATCTCCGGTTGGTTTTCACGTTTGCCTCGGTTTTGCTCGATCACATGCCTTATTTCCACGCTGACGCTTACTCGACCTCCATTTCTTCCTCTTCTGTCGATGATGATGATGAGGAGGAGGAGGATATAGTAGGTGGCTGTCTGACGCATCGGTAGTCGCCGTAGGCCAGCGTATGAATCCCGTCGTCCAGAACCCATCGTTTTAAATCGAGCGCGGACAAACCTTTCTTGCGCGTCTCTTCGGTGTACAAGTGATGCTTGTACGACCGTATCGCGCTATACTGGCAGGTGTGCTGTTTCTTTTCGGGCTGAAACAAGGCTTCGCAGTAGTCGGCGAAACGCAGGTTGTTCAAAGCAACACGGGGTATGCCCTTGGCTTTGGCTTGACGCTTGGCTAGAAGGAACTCAAAACAGTACATTTTGGCGCGGATGCCGACAAAACCTGTGATGATCTGGTCGGGATATTCAATTTTGAATGTCCCTTTGATCTTCTGATTTGTCCTTGTGAACAATGGGTCGTCCTTTGGGAAGTTGGAAAAGTCGAAGTATTCTGGTGCAGTGGCGGCGAAGATCGCTTTTGGTTCTACTTCGCTGACCGCGTAGGCCAGACTGTCCGTGTCGGTCATCAACAGTTGGCAGTTTTCTGGGCCGCCGAGTACACGCAAGACGTAGTTGTAGTGGAACTTGTACATGTGAAGCTTGCTCAACTCTAATACCGTGTAGCCTGCTACGACTGGGCTGCGGAGTTCGATGGAGGCGGGCTTCATCTGTACGCCAACGAATGATTTATCGTAGAATGTCACCGATTTGAAGTTTGGCTTGGCCACCATTCGTTTGAAGTGCCGTTCCTCGTTGACGAGTTTCATGTTGGTGTGTTTGCTTTTGTCGATCAGCAAGCGCCCATAAATTGAATTCAAGATCAGCTTCCAAAAGCTGCTCTCGAAATCCGAAATGGCTTTTTGGCGTTTGCTCGTGATTTCATTGACGAAATCACGCATCCAGCATCGCTGCTGGAACGCCAGAACACGTCGTATGCGTTTGATGACCAGGCCACATCTGACATAATATTTGAGATTTTGATAGTGTACCACGTAGTCCCGCCGGCCTGCCAAGTCGGGTACGAGTTTTTCTGGTCCGGTACGAAAATAGCTGGTTTCGCCCGTTTCCATGATTGTACGATAAGTGTAGTCGGACCATTGCGCCGGCGGTATGGCCACTTTGCGTGGCGCCAAAGGGTACATGGTGTGCTCGTCGTGCAAATGTGCTGGATAGGCTAGATCGACGCTTAGAATATAGCCCGTCGGTGAATCGTCTGCAATGTTTTCCACCTGGAGCTCATCGATCTCTTGTCTACTTAACCAACGATAGTTTTTTTCTGGCAGCATTTTGCTCAAGGCATGCCCGTAGAGATTAGTACAATCGAGGACGATAATCTCTTGCCGCGGTTTTCTCGGATCATAGCCTTCACCCATGGCCGGTAGGTTGGCCTCGGCATACCGATGCATAATCGATGCCACACCACCGCGTATGCCTCGTTTCACCCACTGTACCATTTCCAGATCGGTTAGGACGTCCAGGCACACTCCTGTGTTCTTCAGCATGGCGTGAAAAGCGAAATGCGGTAAAGTCAGAAATTTTGCCACGTCCATTTGGAAGTTTTCCATGGCCAGGTTACGGAATCGCTCGAAACAATCGGCTAGCAAGAAGACGTCGGTCAGCAAGTAAACGAGCAAGTAGTCGCGCAATGTGCGACAAGCCATCGTTTTCCAGACTTGCTTGGCGTGCTCGTAATCTCCTTCCGTGACACTAGTGTCGTGCAATGAGTCGTAGAAATCTTCTCGAGGCGGTAAATGGTCGAGTTCCAGTTTTTCCGGCCCGTCCAAAAAGTCATAGCACAGCACCCCTTTGCGGCACAACAGACGATACTTGACCACGTTTTGCCCAACGTAGTCGTAGAGGAGTGCGAAAGAAACAGAACCATCTGTACAGCCACCAACGGTGCTGCCACTCGCGCGCATCGAGTCTGCGATGGAGGCCAGCGAACTCGTCATAAATTCGTGTGAATCCTTGAAGACAAACGGTTCCGCGTAGACGACCAAATAGTGTTCGGTGTTTCGTGGCAAAATTTTCGGTAATCGTTTGCCACTTGTTTTGCTTCGCTGCACAAGAGCCTTGATCAAGAGGTGCTGGTCGAAATGCACGCCACCGTGCGCGAAACAGGGGATGACCAGTTTCTTTTCACTGGCATAAGTGATATTGCAGCGGTTACAAAGGGCGTACCGATAGCGACCAGATAGATGGCAGTGATCTTTGTGTGGTGGCTCGAAACCCGAAAATGGCCGCTTGCACATCTGGCAGTGCACCTGTTCCTGAAAACATTTCCAGTCACTTGGTTTCATGTGCAGTGGTCGATAGCAAAGGGTTTCTATCAGGCAAATGGCCTCCTCCTGTTTTTCTAACCAGTCCAGAAATCGCTCCACGCAGTCGGTGCCCACATAGTGAAAGGGGGCCGAGTTGTGTTCCGCGTCGGCATTGCACACTCGTATGGCCGCTACGGCTATGGGTTGATGAAGACGCCGCTTTGTACGATTTCCCAAATCGGGGCACGGTATTTGCACAGTTTCAAAATCGTAGTAGACCACAAATCTGTTCATAGTCATTTTGTCGAATTGGCAGAACGCAATTGGTTGTGGCTCGACCGGCGTGTGATACAATTGGGCTTCCTGAGAACAGCAGCTGCGCCAGTGTTCCTCGAGTCGCTTTTGGCTGGCGAATACGCACAAGCAAGACCGGCATACATACTTCCGTCCCCTATGGGCTTCTTTGCCGAGTAGGCGGCTTAAATTCGTTATCAGAAAGTAATGATCACGATATAGTAACAGGTCTACATGAGCGCGTGTAGCGGGAGCAGCTCTGATATTCTTGCTCAGGTACAGCACCCGTATCGGCTGGCATCTTTTCCTTTTTGCAGCTTCGATGAGTGCGTACACGTTCACAGCTAGGCCAGGATTGTTTCTTTCGAAAAGTGCCACTTGATTCAACGGTGTGGGGAAGCTGAGCCCGTCAAAATTCAAAGCCGACGTTTGCAGCCACGTGTTCAGTCTTCTTCTCCAGACCTTGCCCGTTCGGCCATGTGCACCACCAGGTCGGCAAAGTCGGTGTTCGGCAATCAGAAGGCAGTCGCGAAAACATGTCCCCCCATTGGCAAACGGGCCAGAACAGGGCGGCGGCGAGAAGCACGCTTTCTTCTGTTGGATCGTCTGGGGCAAACAAAGTTCTTGCCGTCCGAACCTCTGCGGTATGATGCCGCCACGAAATGGCGTGAATTCCGAAAGATAAAGCCGCAAGCATACAACACACACGAACATCCAGCCCGAACCCTCATGGTTGTAGTGATCCACTTTGCCGGGGATTTCTTCCAGGCGTTGCCGCACAACATCGGTGAGCGAGGACCTGGTGCGGCTGTAGACTGCTGCGACATCCGTCTTGAACCATGGTTCGGCTGTGTGCTCGACAAAATCAGGCTGTTGTTCGCCACTGGCTGTTTTACCTGCCGTCGGCACCAGTTTATTGAATCTCAGTTGTACTTCCGAGTGGAATTTGTATGCCACACGTCTGCTCGCTGAGCTCGCAAAGGCCTGCTCGAGTTGATTCACAATCATTGGCGTGGCAACACGAAAAAGAAACTTGTTCAGATCGCCTTCTTGTCTTACTGGTGGCCCATAAATATACTTCCTGGCCGTGCGCCCTTGCGGGCCGAAAGCGTTTTCGAGACGAAACATGTGGCGAGGCATGCTGACCAGCACCAACACAAGCGCTGCTGCTCTCTACGTCTTCGGCACACGCTCGTTCACACGCTGTATTTTCAGCGTCCACTAGCAACATTTCTCTGTTCACCCCGGCGAACATTCTATTGCTAATTTGGCGATGCGTTTTCTACCTAATCCTTGCGTATTTTGAAATGTAATGTGCAAATAACTTTCCCCCATTGGAAGTGTACTGGTTCGCCCGTTTCGTGGCGTATATCGATATCGATTTCGCTGATGTAATCGCTGCTCAAAGGCAGATAACGTGGGCGAACGAATGTCTGGCTGAGGTGCTTGCCTCTTTCCCGCGGGTCGACGGGTACGCTGCGCAAAAGTGGCGCGTACACATTACCGATAGGCGTGGATTTAACGATAGACGAGTAAACGAACAAATTGTAGGCGTTATAATCGAGATTCGGTTTTCTCTGAGCCTTGATCATGAATCTCTTCGCCTCTTTCAAAGGTCGCTCACCCGCTACTAATGATGAAGTTCCAGGTTTGTTTGGCGTTGGTCGTCGTCTTCGCTCCACTTCAGCGGCAGTGGCGGTGGTGTTCTCAGGCAACACGGCCTCTCTCCTGCGACGTCTTCTTTCACGCCTCCCACTATGACTACCACCACGGCCACGACTTCGCTCTTCTTCGGTTCTGGTGTCCCCGAAATCGCCCTCGGTGAAAACAGGATTGTTACTAGCAGAGGTGTCCTCGCCGTCCGCCATTCCTTCTGCACTTGGCGGTCGTTGGCCTGGCGACTGCGAGCCACCGTCAGTTCCTACAGTTACCCTCGTCGCGTGTTCGTCCTCGGGGAAAGGCCCACGCGCCGACGCCAGTTTACCCTCGCTGAAGAAATATGCCCGCTTCTCGAAGCCTAGCACTTCCGCCAACACGGCGTCCATTTCTATGGCTTCACCTTCGAACAAGACAATTTGGGCGAAACCCGTCGACGTGAGACGGAATTTGCCCGCCCACACACCCTGGTGCAGAAACGCGAAACGTGGCCGCCGTTCGTTCAAGCCCTTGATCAAATCCTCAACGCTGTAGTAATCCTGCAGTGGCGTTCCTTCTGGCAAACAAGCTCGTGTCGTGATTGCTGGTTTTAATGGTCGGCGTATATCTGACACACCAACCTCGTAAAAACATCGTCGTGCAGGGAAGGGTACCGCCCAACTGTGCGGGAACGAAATCTCTACCAAAGCGACCAATACTTGACCAGGGATTCGTTTTGTGTCGATAGGTTTGGCCAAGCGAACGACGAACTTGCTAGTCGTATTGGCGGGGAAACCAGGCTCGACGGGCGTGTTCGAGGGGCAGACCACGTAACCAACGTCGGTCACGTTATTCGGGTCCACGTCAGCCATAGCGCAAAAACCAAACGAAATATGCGCCGATCACAAGGTCTATTTTCACGCAAAAAAGGCAACGTTTGCTTTCGTTGCATGCACAGCCCCACTGTGTATGTGTGTGTGTGTGTGGGTAATACTTGCAACCACCGCGGACAAACTTCTACAGTGTGTCCCACCCCGCCCGTGCAGGAAATTCGCTTGAAACACTGATCGCCAACTTACGCAGGAAACCATTAGCTCGGGGGGAGGGGGCACTGCCGAACTGCTTAACACCAAAAACACGAGCAGACCAGGTATTACCCGTATTTTCGTGAAGCTTTGCTCCAGAACAAAACCGAAAAAAGAGAAAACAATAAACTCAGCAAAACAATAACAACAACCATTCATTTATTTCTCGCTAAATATCGTCATATACAGGAGCACGGCCAGGAGATAAACATATATATTGAAAGCCACCATCGCCACCACCAATATATTTCTTCTCATTCGCCCAAAAAGATCAAAACAAAAGTTCCCACGCTTCCACATTTTAAACCCTTCCACATTAAAAACCACCATATTTTCTACAAACGCAGGGAAATGCTGCTTGTTGAATTTACATATGTTTCAGTTGAAACATATATGCCTTACGAAAAATGTACATCAGTTCAAGGTGAATTTTCCTTGAATTCCTTTATCTTTTAGTGATGGCCAATGTCTTGTCTGGTTTTGGGTGCGGGCACAAATTCGGTACAAAATTTTTTGCAAGAATTCAACACAAAATAAATGCCCAGAGCATCGAATGAAATTGTCAAGCCTACATTTCCCGCTAACCTTTTCCCTTGTTTTTATGACATTTGAAAGTACAGTTTTCCCTTACACGCAGAAATTTCGTTTACAGAAAAGATAAGTTGGTCGCGAACAGTGAATTGTGTTCATTCAGTCGTCCGAACTTTAGCCAAGGGTGGGTTTCCTAACGCTTCCACTGATTCTTCTTTTGCGGGGAGCAATCTCTTGCGTTCAGTGAAGTTTGAACAATTTCATCCATGGCAAACTTGTTTACATACGCCCCGTACTGCCAAATCCTCCGGCTCCGCGGTAGGTGTTCGATGGCGCACGAATTTGCTTGAATTCAGCAACACAGCACGGCATCACGAGTAGTTGGGCTATTCTGTCCCCACGGCGAACACGAAAAACCCTGCGGCCGCCAACGCGTAGCATGACGGCAATTGGTCCTCTGTAATCCGAATCTATGATGCCCGGAAAGGCGGCAACATCGTTGGCGGCTGCTAAACCGCTCCTCGATTCGATCCTCCCGTAATAGCCGGGCGGCAGTTGAATGCAAATTTGTGTGTTCACGCGAGTCCAGCCAGCTGCAGGGCGAACCACGGCATCCTCAGCAGCGAACAAATCATGGCCGGCCGCCCCCGGCGTCATTCGCTGCGGAGCCACAGCACTCGGCCCGAGCCGGGAAAACTCCACTGGGACAGTTGTTGTTGTTGTTGTTGCTGCCATTGTAAACTAGTATGTCGGAAAAAAGTCTTATAGCTTGTACTTCACACTGTTCTCGACCATCAAGCTGCACGTGCTCAAGTCGGCCGTCTCGGCTCGATCACATGGCTTATAGACAGAGGTTGCCCATTCTTTCATCCGCACACCCGCCGGCACTTTTTCCCCATCTGCCCATGCCACAACTTTGTATTCAGGCCTTGAACTTGGCAATGTTAATGATGCTTTCCATGATATCTCTTATTCACTGTCACTACTGCTTGAACTGTTGACGGACGTGCCGTCCTCATAAGCCTGTTGATCCTGTTTATAGTCTTGGTTGCAGATCAGATACCAGCCATACTCGACCAGGTCTCCAAGGTCCGTGCTTTCCTCTTCTTCCAACTGGCGCTCGATGGAAAGCGCGTACGATGGCACGATCATGTACCAATGGTTTTCTTCTGCACATTCGAATCGTGCAATATTTTGGCCGTCCACATCTTCCACAACACAGCAGGCTTTCCTGTGATGCCATCCATCGTTCACGAGGCCGCACGGCACCACCATCATGCCAGCGGAGCCCATCCATATGTCAGGATATCGGCCGATCGTCTCCCGGAAGACGTAGTCGACGCTTTGGGGCAAAGCGGACTTGGGCTGTCTGACGATATTAATCAACCAATACGGGCTTTCTTGCCAATGCGCAGACGGCACAAAATACTCCTCGAAGCGTTCGTAGAGCTGATACAAGTTAAGTTGATGCGGCATGTACGACAAGAAACGATGGTGATGCTTTTCATAGGGACCGTGTTCTTTCTCGTTGGGCAAACGCTTGTTCAATACAAATAACGTCGTGTCTTCTTTCCTGAAAAAATACCCTGGGGCAAGCAAACTTCCTGTTCCGTGTTCTCTGGCATCGAAACGGTCTTGCCCGACCACGAAAATAACGATATTGTCTTTCGCGTGTAGTACGTTGTCAATGAGATGGTTTGCGTGGCAAACGCTTTCAATAATGTGCGCATTGGTCTGAAACCGTCGTCGTTTCCTAGCCGGTCCTTGCTGTTGTTGATCTCCTTCCGAATACTTCCACGCCGGATTATCATCGGTTGCAGGTTGTTTCATGATGAGGAATAAGTTACCGGGATGCAAACCAGGAATCGTGTCTCCTCACTTTAAAGACAAAATTTCACCTCTGAGCGCGGGAGGAATCTAGTTGCTCGTGCAAAGCTGTTTGGCGGCGCGATCACAATGCTCGCTGCTGATCCCGGTCTTCAAGTTACACGTGCTCAAGTTGGTCATCACAGCTCATTCACATGACCTTTAATCAGATATTGTCCATCCATTCGTATACTGGGCGCAAATGAAATCTCACTATTATTTCTAATTCTACTACAACACATACCGATAGGCGCCTTCCAGGGCTTAACCACCCGCCCGCACAGCAGATAGCGTTAATTAGTTTTTAAAACATAGGACACAAGCAATTCAGCAGAATGCCGCCCGTTTTATCTTCCAGCATATTAACCCGAGCCAAGTGCATCACGAGGGACCGTGTTTGAATGTTCTGCGCTAGCTGGGCCCATTGCTTTTTCAGCGAGTGATTTTGACCATGTGCTTGTTGTTTCCTAGCTAAGAAATCCATTTGATAACTATTTTCCCCTCGTGCTGTGTCCATTGTGTGATGCAGCTGATGATGACATTCGATGGCAAGCAATCATCACGCCTTACGTCTGGTTTGTCGCACGTCTTATAGATGGCAGCAGCACAGATTTGTCAACGCAGGTCGCCAACAACAAATTTTATCTAATCTTTGTTGTCCAACCCGATGTTCAGGCAACAATACCATGAGTAGTATTGATCCAACTGAATGTGCACACAGATTGCGATCGGGATTCTCGCACGGCAGAACGATGCACAGCAATCAAGCCCACGCTAGTTTTGGTTCCTCAGTCGCGTAAAGGCCACTGTGAAGGCATTGTGTCTAGAAATAGGCCTCTGTGCGGCAATTTTTTTTTTCTCTTTCGCTCAGGTCGACTTTTTGTTTCGCGCACGAACACAAGTTCAAGAACAGCGAAAAGTCACATGTTGCAGAAAAGTTCACCGCGATGGTGTTGTGCAGCCGGCTTGTGCATGAGCAGCCTGTTGCAAAAGTAATTTTGCGTGGCAGGGAATATTCTCGCCTTCCTCACACCAACACCCGAGATTGCAATTGGCCAATTTCCTTATCGAGAAAACCTTCCGGCTACTGATCAGAAAAGCGTCGTACAAGCGAACAACGCGCTGTCTTTCATCCGGCGTACCCCGCCTTAGAGGAAATGGGTTAGCGAAATAGTCAGCCCAACGTATACGTCTGACCAAACGCTTGTCGTCTCGTGGCAGACGGTTGTAAGCCGTCCGTGAGCAGCGGCCGTCGGCGTACGGTTGGAGGTCCAAACGACCGATATACCACGAGGCGCGTCTTCCAACATAAACATTTCGGCGACCCTCTTCATCTCGTGACAACAACCACTCCCGTAAACCTTGCCCTGTTCGCCGCCGAAGCGAACGGATGCAAACGTAACGAGGCCACGAGCTATTCATCATGCTGGCAGCAAGGGTTCAGTGCACAGCACGCAGCTTTCCTGGGCTACATTGCTTTCCTATCCTCGATTTTTATTTATAAAACACCTCATCACACGCAACACAAACCTCTTTGCCCGTGCATTCATTTGTGCGGGTTCTTCACAACAGTTATTTTCACTACGGCGTGCCAGCTGTTGATCACATAGGCAGATCAGCTTCGGGTGATTTCAGTTGAGCTAAGCTATTTGGCGGGTTTATTCATCACAACAGTTATTTCCACCGCGGAGTGCCAGCTGTTGTTAACACGGGCAGAACAGCTTCGCTCCGGATGAAAATTTATTTTAGATCCCCAATTTAGTTTTATTTGCCGGTACATGGCTGCTTTTGACGAATCAGTTAAATCACTATACCATGACTGTATATATTGTTCGGTTAGCCTCATTTTTACCAGTTCAGCAAGATACTCAACATTTGGGAATTCATGGGTTTGCAAAACATATGCAAATCCACACTGTGTGAGAGGAATCAGCGTCCTTGGAATACAAGTCCGCCAAACAATAGCCCGCTATTGTAAAGTATTGTTCGATTGGTCATGGACTCTCTGGCCTCTTAACCCTCGTTGAACTAAAAGACCGGATTTTGGTTCCTGTGAAACATCGATTTCTTTCACATCAGGCACACTGGTGTTTGTGACCGGCAGGCAGACCGCACGCGCAACCACCAACAACAATACTCTGGTTTCTTGTTTTTAACACACCTTCATTACAAGGTGGTGAGACCGCCTCCATCGTAATATGCATTGAGTATGACAATAGGCCTCTTGGAGTAAAACGGCAAGGCTGAGATTGGGCGGGGGAGGATTGAATTTAGTTGACAACATGTTGTAACTGATCAGACGATGAATGACTTGTGGTTTGGCAGTTGAATGAAATTGATCACTTGGAGTAAAAATAGCCTGAAAAGGCCAAGACGTCTCAAGCGGTGCAGACACCGTGCGGCCCAGCGATTGGTCATCCGTGGTGAATGAACTGAAAGACCTTTTGTGTACCTATTGCTGGGGCGGTGCGTTCAGTGTCCGCCTTGAATATCTAAAGGTGTGTTAAAAACAAGAAACTAGAGTATCTACGGATGCCACTGTCAACCTGTTTGATGTGATGAGGAAACGTTTGGCTTTGCTGCAGGTAAAAGCTTGCACCGTGGATGATGATTATAGTCGACAGATAATTGTTATTCTGAGTTGATGTCCGCTGAAAAATATGAGTTTTCTACATTGCCCTCAAATATTCAGACCTTAAATAAAACATTTTCCCAAAAGGGATTCATAGGGATTTTCGGTATGTGATTTCTCGCAGTTATAAGCAAAAAAGGACAAAATATTGATCAAAACATAATTTTTTCCAGGTTTGGGGCCAACTTTCCTGATAGTCTAATGTGTTCATCGCCAGCACAAGCAACCATAACAATCTCTTTGACATGTGGCTCGTGCACAATGATCCATTAGCTGGCCTTTAGCCTTTATGAACGAGTACAACGGTTATTTTCATCGAGGCTTTGTGTTTGCAGAAACATCTCACATTTCCACAAGCTGTTGTCGCGGGCAACTGATACATGTATTATGCGAGTTGCGGCTGCGCCATGCAGATTTGATTTCACCGACAATAATACATGAAATGTTGTTTGGAGCATATTGTGGCGGACACCGCGAATGAAATCAGTTACCAGCAGTAATTAATCACGTAAACAATCACTGCCAAAAACACCTACTGGCTTTTCGCAACCATCAAAGAGCACACATGCCACAAGGCCAGCAACAAGATCCAGATCTCACACCCGGCGCCACATCGTAGCATTCGTGGTGACCACATCATTAGGAAGCATGGGCCTTGTCAGCCAATCACAACAAGGAGATTTGAATAATGCGCTCGTGTCAAAGCCTATAGCCTGGCCAAGCTGGCGTCACATCCAGGGGCGAATAAGTAGACACCGAGCCACACCTAAACCACCACACGTCCTTCAGCCACGAGACAGCCCAGCCACAAATGCAAAACCTGTTTTCGTATTATTTTTAACGCAGTTGCAGCTTGCTGACTTTCTACATTTATCACTGGAGTACATTACAGAGGAATAACCGCAATCAGCGAAAAATTTTAAAGAAACAAGGTAAGAACATTGCTTGTATGTTTCCGCTGTCATTCACTTATTTCTGGTTAAACTTTCGTCAATGACGTACATTGTAGATGATCCTCGTGGAGGAAATTTCTTCTGCCTCACTTGTTCTCGACAAGTTTGAACTTATTATGCCAAAAAGTTGGTTTAAAATTTGTATGTACCGGTAGGTCCTTTAGTTAACTGGTCCTTTTTCACCAAATTTTTGAATGGTATCTTCCGCCACGCTAATGTTTGTTCGCGCATGTAATAGGTGCTTTCAGCGAAGTTGCGGTGCTGGCGCCTTCCTCAGCTGACAGCGTGCTTTTCTGATGCAATGATCATTACTCTTTTTGCAGATCGAAACACAAAAAAAAAGAAATTTATCACTGGAGTACAGAGGAACAACCGCAATCAGCGAAAAATTTTAAAGAAACAAGGTAAGAACATTGCTTGTAAGTTTCCGCTGTCAATCACTTATTTCTGGTTAAACTTTCGTCAATGACGTACATTATAGATGATCCTCGTGGAGGAAATTTCTTCTGCCTCACTTGTTCTCGGCCAGTTTGAACTTATTATGCCAAAAAGTTGGTTTAAAATTTGTATGTACCGGTAGGCCCTTTAGTTAACCGGTCCTTTTTCAAAAAATTTTGGATGTTTTTCATTTGCGGTGAAATAAGCCTGATCAAAGTCACGCCTATTTCTTTTTGGGCGGCGGACTAAACCTCTCTCTGCTCCGTACTCGGACAAAAATCATCTGCCTGTTGTGTGCGATGAAGAAAATAAGCGTTGTGGAATGAGCAATGTTTAAACTGTCATTTGGTGTTCGTCGCTAAGCCCAAGCGTTAATGCACACGATAACTCTGAGCATCTTTCTTGTTTACATTCCCACAACATTTTGACTTTATTTTGTTCCAGATCTCCTGCAATAGAAAAGGATGCAAACACGAACGACTTCAAAGCTAAACCATCGAACAAAACCAGTTTCGGAGTAAATCAATCGTATGCGGTGGAATTTCTCTTTCGTTGCCGCGGATCCGTGCCAAGAACAAACGCAAGAACTAGCTTGCAAGTGTCATTTACGTCTCGCTATTTGTGTTATTCCTGCTGTGCGTGGACAAGACGAAAACATTTTAAATATAAACGGTCTCATCGCTGAGCAAAGAAGGTGGTCAACAGATATTCGGCGAACAAGTGCTTATGCGATTTTGCCTTATGATGATTTTTTACTTTGACTATTTCCCGGAAACTGTTCGTTACCGTTTATTTCCATGCTGACCACGCATTCTGGTTAGCCCCCATTGGTCAGCGGCGGCTCGCTCAATTTCTGAACTCAGACCTGTTGGCGCCGTTTTGTGTTCGTAGACCCGTTTTCCGGCCTTCGTTCAAGTACCGCAAAATTCAGGGCCGTCTTTATAATTTTTCTCCGCCTGCACAAGCGGCAATATTTCCATTTTTGAAAGCACCACTCAACGCTGTCGTTTTCGCTTTGCACGATTTTTGCCGAAATTCGATTATCGACGGCCGCATCACAGTTAAAGTGGGGCCATCAGAAGAGACGCAGGGTGTAAGCCGTGGTTTGAATTTTTCTGACAGTCAAGGCAGTAAGGCCATTATTCGGGTCTTTAACAACCCACAGCAGAAGGCAACGTTCCTCACCAAGAATTTTACACACCTCGATTTTGCCCTCCGTCACTTTTTTAAATTTTGTTTTTTCTTTGAAGGGCGGCAAAATACTTTCATTAGTGAATCTGAAACCGCGTCAAGCCACGTCCGACGGTACTTATTTTCTCGTTACTGCGACTTCCCGTCCCCCTAGTTTAAATTTACGAATCATAAGCAATATGGCTTCACGTACTATACCTTTAAATCAATGTAACGAATTCACACTTCTTTTGCACGATGCCGTGCCAGCCCTGTGCCGCAACATGTTTATGCTGTACGACGTGGTAGAAAAGAGTGGTTTTCTCCTGCACGATGACGCCTCTTGCGCGTCATTGGCGCGCGCTCTGTCGGGCGCGCTAGGCAAAAGCTTAGTTTTCTCGGTCACGCGACCAGGCAAATCCTTTCTAACCCATTTTTTCTCTGATCAATTTCTTGGCGTCAACGCACGCGATTACCTTCAGGTAATCTGTTTGGAAAAGATGGCTAGTAGAGCCTACGACTGCACCGTTTTGCCAACGGTGCCAGTTGACCCGTTCACTGGATGGAATTTCGAGGCGCCGGGAAATTTGGTGTTCCGCCTCGTGCCCGCCATATTTCGCGGTTTACGTCAGCCGCATCTGGCGCTGTTCACAACCGAGGAAGCTTTCTCGGAATGGTTCGGTGCGGCTTGTCACCATTTCTTTTCGGCTCAGAGTGGTATGCCAAACTGTGTCTCGGCGTCAGAGTTGTTTTTTCACATTATAGACTATCTTGATGCGCATGGCCCCGAGCAAACCGACTGCGGTTTTTGTATTAGTTCACGTGGAGAGACGTTGCTGACCACAACAGTGTTTACAAGATCCTGTTGGTCAGCTCCGCGTCTCATAGAAATAAATTTTCCGGAGCCAAATAAACTTGATGATGTACGTTTTTTTGAGCACACCCCAACAGGCGGGCCCAGAGCGGACCAGCAAGCATGTGATGTTGCTAAACCACATGTTGGCACAAGTTCGCCGACGACCTCGTCTCGTGGGCCAACACCAGTGCAGGATGAGCAACCAGGTTGTTCCTCTTCATTGATTTTTCCGGTCGTGTCCCCGCCACCAACCCCGGTAAGCCCAACTTTATCAATTTGGTTTCCTGAGTTTGACTCGACTTCCCGCGAGGTGGGATTGCAGGAAAAACTCATCGACGATATTGCAAAAACAAGCATTGCTGTTGCTGCTACAAGCAAAGCACAACCCGCAGAGGCTGAGCAAACGCAGCCCACTGTAATTTGGTATGATAATGTGCCGGGCCCCAGCAATATTATTCCGCCATCTTCAGCAAAGCACGGCGCAACAAATGCGCCCGATGCGGGCTCGTCGCCGAACGACGATGAACTAAGTAGCAACGACAAGCGCCAACAACCGCCATCGCATTCACCCGCACCCGATATAAAAGCTCCGCCCGATTTAAATACAACAACAACAACAACAGCCACTCGGGGACAAGGCGGTAAACGAAAGCAAAAAACAAAAAACATTCAGCCATCCTCTAGTGATGTTGTCTCGCCACTCATGCCAAACCAAAAGCGCGGCGAAAAAACATTCCATTCCACGCCTGATACCAGTTCTAGCGAATCCAATTCGGGTTTTTCTACCATCGCCAACATAGTGCGAGAGGCTGCAGAATTAGAAACCACAGGCCCGGTGTCGGCCTTAGCGCAATTGCGCGATTTTGTCCTCACAAAAGCCGAGTCTAACTTCGCTAATCGTTTGGATACCTTTTTATGTACACTCGGGCCCGATTCAATCGGGGCGGAGCACGCCGAGGAACTGCCAAACGCTTTTTTGGAACTGTGCCTTGAGCGCCAGTCGCAACGCGCCGTATTCAATCGAGGCCTTGAATACTTGAAACGACTGACGCGGGTAACTGACCAACACAAAAAAGCGGTCGACACCCTCGCTGCAAAGCACATTCCAACTGTTAAAAACGAATACAACAAGGTGGAAACAATTACTGAACAAATACGCGCCGAGTTAACTCAGCGATTAGACATCATTCGTGGTCGCACTGAGTTCGTTGAACAAACGCTCGAGGAAGTGGCGATGCCTTCTCAAAGATACACCACCTGGCGCAAACCGATCGACAGTTTTGCCGATTTGTTTGCCCAGACGGAGGGGCAATGTGCTTTGCCTGCGCCAAAAAACGTTTGGACCAATTGCCAAATGTTTTTGGCAAAAAACCCCTCGCCACGAACAGCGTGCCCGCATCAGCTCGGTCCATCTTCGAACATTTAACCGAACAGCAGGCAACCGGCACAGCCGATTTGCCAAAGGGCACGCCAACAATTGACCCCGCTGGCCGACGAAAGCGGACACAACCCCAGAAACCATACAGTGGAAAAAAACCACGCACAAAACCAACACCAGGACCTAGCAAAAAGCCATGACTGAACGAAGAAATATTACGTTTATGCTCACCATACCGCCCGCTGGAGCATGCGTTACCCTTACGAACCATAACTGAACAAGCAATAGTGCGTTTGCCTACCATCTGGTCTGCATCACGTTTGAAGCAAAAGCAACAGGCCGTGAGGCATTGGGCTAGTGTCTTTGCCCACAGCCGGCGAACGCGGGGAAGCAGCTTTTTCTCGGCAAAACGAATGCGTCAGTTTTTAAAATAAACATGAGCACACCAGAAAGAAATATTTTTATTATTGTAAACGGCAACCCTTTAATTGGTTGTTCTTGTACAGTGTTGATGAACAGAGCGAAGGATGGTTGTGCCGATAAACTGAGGAACAAAGCACGATATCGCAGATTGTTGTATGTAGAAAACAATTTGATGCATGGAATCCGTTTATTGTACATGTATACTTTTTGTAAATAGTAGAAGAACCGAATAAAACATTAGTGTTGAAATTGGTCATCTCAGCCTTGCGTTTATTCTTGCTTTTTAATCGCCAAGCCGCTCCGACCAACACAATGTATACTCAGCGTCATTCACATAAAGAGAACTTGGTTTCCCGTGCAGCAGCACCAAAGCAAAACAGTTCGGCCAACATACACGGAAACAAGCAAAAGCGCGGTATTGTATGGTTGGCCTATAACGAACAGCTGACAAACGTACACATATGCGACAGTTAATCAGCTGATTGATCGCCGCTCGAGAATGCCTATCGCTGAAGATCAACACCTACCTATAAACATGTCATGAACACACCATATATGTGTTGGAATTGGTCATCTCTCATCCCTCGCGTTTATTTTTGCTTTTGAGCCACCAAGCCACCCCACCGACACCACAAAACGAATCGACGGCAGGCGAACGCGGCCAAAACCCGTAGAAGGGGGCCTTCAGGGGAAGAATTTCCGAGGGGGCCATACTCTCATTTCAAGGAGCACCAAATTCTTCCCCTGAAGGCCCCCTTCCCCTATACTACTGAGGTCAAGGTGACAGTTAACTAGCTCTACAGTAGTAAACGTCTCATCGGAAACCATTGACATCGCTCCCAGTGCCTGTGAATCCGCCCCGGCGCCGCAAAACCGCTGCGGAAACCGGACTAGTGGAAACAGGGCTTAAAGGCCTGCTTCCACTAAACCGGTTTCCCGCATTGCGTTTTGAGATTTCACTACAGGGTCTTGGATAATCCTTCGATCGTTTAACAATACATGGCGCGTTTACTGTCCCAATGCCTGTGAAAACCACCCCGGCGCCGCAAAACTGCTGCGGAGACCGGTCTAGTGGAAACAGGGCTTAAACCCTGTTTCCACTACAACGGTTTCCGGTGCGGTTTGCGGCGCGGGAGCGGTTTTCACAAGCACTGGGATAATAATATTAACACGCCATGTACTGTTCAACCATCGAAGGATTATCCAAAACCCTGTGAAAAAATCCCGGCGCGGCAAACCACAGCGGAAACCCGGACTAGTGGAAACAGGGCTTTAAAGCCCTGTTTCCACTACAGCGGTTTCCGCAGCGGTTCACAGGCATTGGACAATCAACAGGCTATGTATTGTTAAACCATCGAAGGATTATCCAAACCCCTGTGAAAAACGCACCGCTCGCCGCAAAATCGCTCTAGTGGAAACAGGGCTAAAGGCCCGAACCCACTGACGCGTTTTCGCGCAGCGGGAAAACGCAGCGGCAGAAAATGCTTTGTTAAAAGGCAGCGGACCGAGAATATAACAAAGAATTTGTCGGGCAGTGATGAAACCGCGGCGGGAAAACGCGACAGTGGGTTCAGGCTTTAAAGGCCTGAACACACTGACGCGATTTGCTAAGCGATCTGACGCGACGTGAAGTAGCGGCGATAATCGCCGAGAATGGTTCCTATTGATTTTCTTACAGGTGTTCACACTAGAGCGATGCTACAAAATTAGAGCGATTTCTCGTGCTTGGCCGTGCGCGGGACAAAAATCAGATTGCAAAAATAGCAATTGAAGCGTTTAATCGCTGCGTGTTATTAGGTGATTTGTGGTCTCCAAAATAGATCTCGCCAGAGATTACACGCCTCAGTGGGAACACGTTACCAAATTCGGCGCGCGGCGTCTTGTCGAAGTGGAATATCGCGGCGATTTTTGCAAAGTGACAAATCGCGTCAGTGTGTTCAGGCCTTTAAGCCCTGTATCCACTACAACGGTTTCCGGTGTGGTTTGCGGCGTGGGAGCGATTTTCACAGGCATTGGGACAATTAACACACCATGTATTGTTAAACCATTGAAGGATTATCCAAAACCCTGTGAAAAAATCCCGGCGCGGCAAACCGCAGCGGTAACCCGGACTAGTGGATACAGGCCTTTAAGGCCTATTTCCACCGCAGTGGTTCACAGGCATGGCCAATCAACAGGTTATTGTATTTTGTATTGTTAAACCATCGAAAGATTATCCAAACCCCTGTGAAAAACGCGCCGCTCCCCGCAAAACGCTCTAGTGGAAACAGGGCTTTAAAGGCCCGAACCCACTGACGCGTTTTCGCGCAGCGGGAAAACGCACCGGCAGAAAATGCTTTGTTAGAAGGCAGCGGACCGAGAAAATAACAAAGGATTTGTGGGGCAGTGATGAAACCGCGGCGGAAAAACGCGACAGTGGGTTCAGGCCTTAAAGGCCCATTTCCACTATAGCGGATTCCGCCGCGTCTTGCGGCGAGCGGAGCGGTTTCACAGGCATTGGGATCATCAATAGACCATCGTATTGCTAAACCATCGAAGAATTATCCAAAGCCCTGTGAAAACCGCACCGCTCGCCGGAAACCGCCGCGGAATTATACGCTATAGTGGAATCGGGCCTTTAGGCCCGAACCCACTGACGCAGCGGGAAAACGCAGCGGCAGAAAATGCTTTGTTAAAAGGCAGCGGACCGAGAATATAACAAAGGATTTGTCGGGCGGTGATGCATCCTGAGAATCTCAGGTCATTTACGGTCGTACCCTCCCTCAATGCCCTGAGGACATCCACCCGGTTTCGGTGGGGAAGAGGGACATTCCCTCGTGTGTACTCACCAATCGTTAATTCACAAGTAAACCATGCAAAGCAGTGGGGGAATGCCACTTGATGTAATGGATAAATATCGCGCCTAGTGCTACAACGTCTGCACATAGATCTGGTGTTACGGGTTACCGGATACCAGGCTCATAGCATTCTATCTCATTCCATTAATTTATGCACGCTGTCGGATGACAGCTGCCCCAAACACATGAACTGGACCATACTTTCGTGTTCTGATCCCATTGGTCCGTCCTCTTTATCTAAATAATCCCTGAGAACCATGTTGACGCGAAGTTAATTCAGGAACAATCAGAAACTCGGCGAGTTTGTCAGCGAATCGAGAAATTTTCACAGATGCCATTTTGGGATATGACCAAGACGGGATAGAAGCTTCGCTGTGATTAGCTGGATTCGGCGGAGTTCGGGACTCCGCTACTTCCCCAACGAAATGGCATGGATGTCGCCAGGGTCTGAACCAAGCGCGAGTTGGGGAGCCGGTTGTGAAGACCCTGGGTGCGAGGATGGCGGTGATGAAACCGCGGTGGGAAAACGCGACAGTGGGGTCAGGCCTTCACAATTGCCCCCCCCCCCCCCCNCCCCCCCCCCCCGCTTGTAAAAACTCCAAAATGTGTACGGAATTAGAGAAACATCTGTGATAGAGAAACATCTGTGATAGACAAACAAAACAACAACCGCAGTTCCCAGAATACGGAAACTCACACTTACCACATCGTTTGTTCTCCTGGGAAAACATTTTCTAAGTCCGAATTTTCCCTATTTCTATAGGGGATGCGAGGGTCTCTTCTGAAATCTAGTGTGGAAAAGTGCCAGCCTGAAGAAGACCCCGGTTGGGGTCGAAAATTTGCTTAAACTCTGGAATTCGACTTCCTGTATATATCTATAGGGGATGCGGGTGGTAAATGGAATGCTCGTAAGAGAGTTGTCGCTAAAAGGTCGGTTCCATATCCCCATGATAGTCCGGCGAAACCCTCAACTAGCACCCACATAATTGGTAAGGATGATGGGGAATTTTCTTAGGAGCAAATTGAGACCAAGATTGTCCAATACGGTTCTGTGGTTTTGATTCTAGGGCCATTTTTGTGAAGCAAAGTCAGGGAATCAAAAATGTGACGTTGTTTTGAATGGCAAATTACACCATAAAAAAGGATGGATTCTAAGTTCTATGTAATAATGAATGGTGCAAGTAAAAATGGTCTATGGACCATGTGCTCACCCTTTTGGACATACATGTAACAGTGTAATGAGGGAGGAACATGTCAGTTATGAGCAATCTGGGTCAAGTTATTCCCAAGTTGCAGGACTGCAATGATTGTTGGGTTTAACTTATGCCACCTGGTGGCCATATTGGATGTCTGGTTGGGCCAAAACTTCACATGCACATAAAGGTCATCTAGAGGGAGCCACATAGCACATTTGAGCGCTCCGGGTCAAGTCGTTCCTGAGTTCTAGCACATTCGATTATTTTCGGGTTACGCCACCTGGCGGCGATATTGGAAGTTTAATCAGGCCGAAATTTGACGTACTTGTAAAGGCTACAAAGATACGTACTTGTTCAAGTTCAGAACATTCTACCTCCAGTAGTTAACGTGCTATGGGCCAACACCCAATTTCCAAGATAGCCACCTGGTGGCCATATTTGAAGTCTGACCGGACTGAAATTCGCCACAGACATAGAGGGCTGAGGAGAAAACATTTTCTCCCCGGGGAGAAAACATTTCCTCCCCGGGGAGAAAATTATTTACTCCGAGGAGATAATTATTTCCTCCCCGAGGAGAAAACATTTGCTCCTCGGAGAGGAAACATTTCCTCCCGAGGAGAAAACATTTTCTCCCCGGGGAGAAAACATTTCCTCCCCGGGGAGAAAATTATTTTCTCCGAGGAGATAATTATTTTCTCCCCGAGGAGAAAACATTTGCTCCTCGGGGAGGAAACATTTCCTCCCGAGGAGAAAACATTTTCTCCCCGGGGAGAAAATTATTTACTCCGAGGAGATAATTATTTCCTCCCGAGGAGAAAGCATTTGCTGTTATAGCACCCAAAATATCACAGAATTGTACCAGAATTAAGCTGATGCTTAGATCAAGTCGTGGCGCAAATTTCATACCAATATCTTTCTTGGGCATGGAATGATGTCCGGTGCAAAAGCGCAAGTCAAAATATGAAATAACGAGCATGAGAACGTCTAACTTGTCTAACAATCATACTTGAAACAATGACCAATCTCTCCACTGTCATCTGGGCTTTCTAAACGAATTCTGGCCAAATCTTACAAAATTGCAGAGTCCTTGAATGCATCTTGCCATGGATTTAAAAAAAATATTGCGCCCGAACACAGCGTTACTGCCTGGGAATAGCATTTTGACTGGTGAGGACCCTTTGTCGTCGGGTGGTGCATCTTTGGTACTGCACTTTTAGACTTGCACTTTTGTACCGGACGTTATTCCATAGTCAAGAGGGTTATTGATATGAAATTCACACCATCTCTTCATCTTATCTGAGACTTAATTTTGGTGCAGTTTCATTATATTTGGTTTGGTACTTCAGGAGATGTTGAACTTTGAAAAGTGGGACGTTTTTCTTGAATAACCTGATATGTACCCCGGGTATGTACCACATTTCAGATCAATAGCCCCAGGGGTTACGAAACGTGCCCTGCTAACGGATGACGGACGCTGACCCACGACGAGAGCTCACCCCAGATGAGCTAAAAAGTTGTTCTTCACCTTAGGCCAAACAAAATATACCTTTGGTTCGGGTATTACATTGGTACGTACATGTGTCTGCCCTTGCAACAAGAGAAGATGATGATAGGACCATGCTTGGTGGCCACAGAGCCATAATAAGACAAAACTAGACACTTCCATCATCAGCTGACTTCATCCTCAAAATAAAATAATTAATAATCAACTTTTCGGGGAGGAAAGAATTATCTCCTCGGAGAAAATAATTTTCTCCCCGGGGAGGAAATGTTTTCTCCTCGGGGAGAAAATATTTACTCCTCGGGAGGAAATGTTTCCTCTCCGGGGAGCAAATGTTTTCTCCTCGGGGAGGAAATAATTATCTCCGCGGAGTAAATAATTTTCTCCCCGGGGAGGAAATGTTTTCTCCCCGGGGAGAAAATGTTTTCTCCTCGGGAGGAAATGTTTCCTCCCCGAGGAGCAAATGTTTTCTCCTCGGGGAGGAAAT
>NMRB01001549.1:27136-40212 GCA_002633025.1 Notospermus geniculatus | reverse complement strand
AGTAAATTTCAGAAAAACATAGATTTTTGCTTGAGATCAAAGTTGGCTTTAGCTCAGGTGAATGAAAGACGGCAAACTATATATGGCGGGCCGAAGCAGTCACAATTCGTTATATACCGTTCAACGGTATTTAAATATCATTCAACGATAAGTTCTACGGAAAAAGCCGAATATTATTATTGCAACACTCAGGTATTTTTATTGTAACGGTATGATTTTTATTGTAACGCCTGTATTTATCGTTGAACGCAAAATATTTTTATTACAACGCGACATATTTTTCATGTAACAGTAGATTATTATTGTAATGGCCAAATATTTTTCTTTTTATCGTTGAACGATATTTAAATACCGTTGAGCGGTAAATAGCGAATTATGACTGCTTTAGCCCGCCATAGTAAACAGTTTACCGCTGCCTAACCCATGCAAGCTAAATGCCTGAAACGGGCAGTGAACGGTGATACAATTGCTATTTTGCCTGCAGGGCTTCCCCAAGCTAAATATTGACCAGCATTTGCTTGCGTCTGTCCTAGTATTTTTAATCAGGGCAGTGTTCGGTCTATTCCTGGTAAAGGGCCTCGGGATTCATAGTGTCAATTAATCGGACAAATGAAAAGGGCGAATTTGGGAATAATGACAGATAAAAATATGGATTTAGATAACTAATACTTGATGCACACAACACTGGTAATGAAAGAACGAGCATTAATGAGTTTGAAGTATTTTTTACTTGGTCGAATCGATTACTCAGAATGGTAGGGTGGCTTGGTCACGGTGCAATGACGTCACTTCTCAATCAAATTCAACGGCTACTGCCTGGCCGGCCTCCGTCTACGCAGCGCCATCTCGACGGTGGCCAGGGAACCAGGCTAAGGCTCAGTACAGTAAAGACATGAAAGAGAAGGGGATCCTTCTTTGCGTGTTCATCGCAGTCATTGCTTGGAATTGATTGGCAAGTCATGCAATGGGACGTGCTGACTTTGCCTCACAAAAATGGCTCTACAATCAAAACAACTGAACCGAATCGGACAATCTTGGTCTCATTGTGCTTCTAAGGAGATTCTCCATCCATCCATACCAATTATGTGGGTGGTAGTTGAGTGGAAGCGTGCGGTTGCGTTTTTTCTGGGCCACCCTGTATTGTGGGCTAGGCCTAAACCTACAGCATGAATATCTGAAGTAATCTTAGAAGAACGAAACTAGAGTATACGTAGAAAACGTAGAAGTCCTTTTAAAGCATCGGACGCCGAAATTATTAACTACATGTATACAGAAAGTATATTCAAACTGCAGTGGAAAAAAAATCAGCAATGTTGCAGCCCACGAAGAGTTTCAACTTCAAACTGTCTGTAGGCAGATTTCAAGCTCTGTCATGACTGTCTGTCTGAAAAAAGTCTAATTTTGACTGCAGCGCTGTGCATTGGGTTGTATACACAATTACCTTTTTCTGACGCATCCGTGCATCTTGAAATTGAAGTGCTTCTTTCTTTTCCATATACGTTCCTCTCCTTATCCTCATCTGACAAACAGGGCCGAAATCTTTCGGGAGGACCACAAAGGTTGTACATTTCAGCAGACAACAAATTACAGCACAGGCGAGAAATGACGTAACATTCTGCTGTGGTATGTCTGATTTCAAAAGGCTCCAGTGGTTCACTACCGGCTGAAAGTACGTCTGAACATGGCTGTTAGTTGCCATCTCAAACTACTCATTACGATACTTTTGTTTTTACTCTATTTCTCTTTTGCCGATCATCACGGGCAGGACCATTTGCGGTCGAATATCGATCTTTTATTCGATCCACGCTGTCACTTTTTTGCTACATGTACCAATGGTGCAGCCATCGACACCGTTGCGTTTGACGTGCTACCACAGAAGTTTAGATGCGGTGTGATTGCGTAAAGCCCGTGTCACACTGTCCCGAAGTTGACACCCGATGGCCATACGAATTATGGAAACTTTTGGAAATCTTACTGATAAGTGCCAGCCTGAAGAAGACCCCGGTTGGGATCGAAAATTTGCAAGATTCTGGAAGTTGACTTTGGGGCCATCTTCACGCGAAATTCAAAATTCCATATTCGTGTGGCCATCGGGTGTCTAATTTCGGGACAGTGTGACACGGGACAATGTGACACGTCCATCGTGTGTGCTATATTGTGGCTGCCCTTCTGTTTCTACAGAAAGGTTTCTGAATCGTACGCTATGAAGCGTATCATAGTAATACGCTATGAAGCGTAACTCACCATTATTATTTGTACGCCTACCGATGGGTCGGCACCCTCACACATCAGCAGTGACTTAACCGTGCTCAGCACCCCACCTCTCCCAACACAAATATTTTCACGACGTGCGATGCAAATTCTGCCATGAAATTTCGAGTATGATCTGATCACAGACTCTATAAAATGATATCTCTGAGCGAAGTTAAGCGATCCTTAGGTTGGGTTTATTCTCCGATCGTGCATTGCATAAAATGAACGGCATAAAGTCACCATTGGTGCTCGGTTGCTGACAACTGAACTCAAGAATGGACACAATATCAATCGATAGGCGATGATGTTTTTTAAACATCAGTACTTGTTTCTGGTATTGATTGATAATGTACTTCTTACATGAACGATGGAATAAACAGGTGATAAACAATCAATATGTGATAGGACACGCCTTGTTACAACCAATAATGTCACAATCGACCAATAATGTCACAACCGATGATAATGTCACAATTGTGAAATTATGAACTCCTCATCCAACCAATGATGTCACAACTTTTCCTTACCGATAATGTAGCAACATTTTGACCAATAATGTCACAACTTTTCCTTACTGATAATGTCACAACAATTTGACCAATAATGTCACAACCCCAGTAACTAGCGCAGATCATGTCGGGATAATGTGATGGTGATTTTTTTCGCCCCTCCCACATGGAAGACAAAGAAGTCTGAGCAAAAAAATCCTGCTTTAACAATGAAAGACACCTTAATCATATCTTCACCCCGTTGGAGTTCCCGTGTCATCGCCCCTAGGATCATCCTGAGAATATCAGGCGTTCTTACTGCTCGCTCCCTTCGTCACCGCAGCAGATGAAGAGGAGCGAGGTAAAAACCCCTGCTGTGGGAGGATGCCCTAGATTTACTTACTGGAGAAAACAGTGTCCGAGGGGGTGCCAAATGTACATGAGGGTTCATGCAGCCGTCCCTATGCGTAAACAGAAGTGCTGGCTAATAATACGTTATGGAAATGAAGTCCAATTTCGTATGTCGTACATTGTACTTCTATATTTCGCCAGGTTTGTGAAACCTCAGTATTGGCGTCGTTCGTACATGTACGTGTAGGTCTCAACTCTCGCCATGACTCCCTTAATTTCCGCGCGTGTTTTTCCACGAGTTATTCTACTGTATATGAAAGACCCGTCGAGGGGACTGAATCCGAAAAATCCCGCGGTTTTGCAGTTGGCATGCGGTAAAAATGAGGCACCAACTTCAAGGTAGTCTATTTTACCTCTACCTTCCTTTATCAGTCCGTCCTTGGGGTCAGGGACTTTTAACATCGCGAGTGCGCAGGGAACAGGTCCCCCAAACAGAAAGAGCCATCCAGATATGTGTAGTATAACGCGATAACTAGGACAATCTTTTAGCAAATCGAAAAAAGGACGGTAACACCGATTTCTATGATCAACTTTTTAATTTTACATGTTTGGTACATGCTGACTCAAGCTTTCGACACTATACGGTGTCTTCCTCAGGAGTGAGGGAAAATATTAGGACCCAAGAATATGAATCAAGTGAAAATCCCAGAGTAAACAACAACATAACAAGTAATTAAGAAAACAGAGGAAGGGGTGGTCAAGCAGAAAGAGGTAGACAAGGGGAATTGTATAAAAACACAGAGACTGAGAAGCTAGAAAGGTCTAGAACAAAGGTATAAGAAGGTGTCAGAAAGAAAATAAAACAGGATATGGAAAAGAGAGAGTGTACAGGGCTAAGACAATAAAAGGGCAGTGAAAGAAGTTCGAAATGTTAACAGTTTAACAGTTTTAGCAGTTTAACTAATCTTATTTCATATGTTAATTTTTCATAACCATACTCCCTCAGATAAGTATAAAAGTCTATGTGTATCTCATTAAAGACACTGTATTCATCAAAATAGAGTATCCCACCAGCAATGCAGTCAGGTGACATTTCTAAGGGAACACGAGACCCGTTTTTTAGAATGAGATCGAAACCTTGTGATTCACTAGACTTTTCGACGTCATAGATGGTGAAATGCCCATCGCAGTGGACGAGAAGTTCGCCCTCACGACCTTCCATGATGTTGTAATCAATTGGTGGTTTGTAGCACGGGTCGCTTTGGGGTACTTTGACCTTCCCACTGACGATTCCTCGCACGGTGTCATAGAGCTCGTATTGTCTGTAGTTTCCTGTTTTGCAAGTGAGAAATAGGAATACTTGCTTGTAGAACACCTCTCTCATGAAACCGATAAACCTAGGATGCTTGAAGAAACGTTTACTGTGCACCAGTTTGAAATCAGTGCCCTTCTCCTGCCGGTAAACTTGTGTGGTAGTCAGAGGTGAGTTTTGAAAGTGTGGCTTATATACAATTACAGCTCCACTTATCCAATTAAAAAACCACAGGTCGTATTTTCGAAGTACTATAGGTGGTAGAAAGCTTCTCGGCTTACCCCTCATGAAATGAATTGTCTGAGCCTGTCAGTTTGTCAAAAAAGTGAAGAAACCCTGGCGCTACCAAGTGATCGGAATTTTGAAAGGCAGGAAATGTTAATTTTTATGATGTTCACTGTTACTGACCAAGGCCGACCGCACAGAATGTTCGATAATGCTTTTGGTGCCTATCGGCGGTTTAGTTATGGGAAAATGCGTTATAACTGCCGATAGGCGCCGGCAGCACTATGGGACTTTCTGCGCGGTCGGCCGAGGTGGTCATTGACAATTGAGATAACTAAAGCCTCGCTTATGTCGCCCTTTCGTACAGTCAGAACTAGTTGGCAACTGACACTCGGCGCGTAGTTGGAACTAATCAGTCACAACTACGAGGTGACATAAGCTCTCGGGCGTCAGCGAGTAGTTGCAAACTGAAACTAGAAATTGACTTGTGAGTCAATTTGAAGACCGCCTTTGAAAATTCACTGATGAATTTTGTAAATATGTTAGGGCAATGTAGAAACTGTGTCGCTTTACATTCCACGTGACCTAACGTGACCACGTGACCTAATCACCACGTTACTTAAAATCAAAAGAAATCTGTGTCGACATAAGCATTCAAAAGACGGCGATAAACTAGTTCCAGGTAGTTGCGACCGATCGGTGTTTTTTTAGTCGGTGGCGACATAAGTTATCAGTTGCAACTTGTTGACGCTATTTCTATCACAGCGTAGGGCGACATAAGCGAGGCTTTAAGTCACTCAAATTAAATATTCTGAGCATATCCTTGAGCCGACCGAGTAAAACATCTAGACGTCATATCTCTCGGTCCGATCAGTTGCTTGAAGGGGGATATTTCATTGAAAATCACGTGACGTATACCGAAAAAAGAAAATGGCGGCAGTGGAATGGACCCCGGGCATGGACGACGCGCTGTCGACATGAGCGTGCTGTTTGAAACTGCCAGTTGCTCCGAGTTCCTCTCAATCGCTTAAATGTGGACCTGTGCGTGGTGGTTTTTCGATCTGCGACAGATCCGTCGAGTAAACGCGAAATACAAAATACGAAATTCAACTTCGTTTCCAGGACCTAATGTATTTCTGGAGATGGTTGTAGGTCTACCACAAATCTAGCGTCCAATGGAAATACCTAGTAAGTCATATTTTTGGAAACAATGAGTTAAGACCTAATTCGTACTTAAAGTCTGGCAACATCTAACTTTGACCCAATGGAATGCGGAAGTTAGGAAATTGATAGTTGGATTTTCCACGGACCTTTAATCACACGCGGCTATACATGTAGAATAACCAGTGGACAGCGCGAACAATAGGGAACAACCACAAATGATCGACAAGCATGATTAAAAACCGCAAAGCTCTGCCACATTACATGACTTCCGCATTCCATTGGGTCGAAGTTAGATGTTGCCAGACTTTACTAGGTATTGTTTCATCATAATAAATAGTTTTTGTTTGCAAAATGTTCGCCAAAGCCTCGGAAACACAGTGGTGCACTTACTCGGATTTTACGTCTAAGTCATCAGAATTGTGACTTACTACGTTTTTACCTTTGCAAATTCAGCATGAAATCAGAGATAAAACATCGCAAATTACATTTAATCCTGTTGTATGACATATTTTTTAATTAGGAGTGTTTTCCACAACAAAACTCTTCCAAGTTGTCAGTCATTCCACACAAACCCATTTTTCTCGAAAACAACAAAATGTGACATACTAGGTATTTCCATTGGACACTAGAAATGTCCCTGCTACCAGCGCGTCTTTTAGCATATCATGTAGGCCTAAGACCGGGGGAGTTATGGTGCACATTACAAGAAGTTTCACGCGGAGCTGATCTATTCTTAGATCACTGAAGTCATTCGATTCTAAAATTAGAACACAGTGGACTCGATGGACTTAACGCCATCATATACGCTAAAAGACACTCTTGCAGCAGGCTGTATTTGTGGTACCAACCATCTCCTGATTACATACAACATACATGGAAATGGAGTCCTATTTTGTACTATTTCGTACTTCGTGTTTCGTCAGATTTGCGAAACCTCACTATTAGCTCGTGTGGTCATGGATAAAAACCAATGATTGTATTAGAGCTATCGCAAGCTTTGTATTCTACTGAATACGTTTACTTTATTGTAAAACGATTCATTTTTTTCAATGTATAATATATTTTTCTTTACGTCCACGGTTAACCTGCTAAATTCTTTTTCATCGTTTCTGTAACCATAAAATTCTACATTGATCTGTGTGACTGGAGGCTGTTGAAAGATTGACTTCAAACGTTCTTTAGGGGAACATTTATTGACAACCTCATATCCCGTGAGCAGCGTCCTCGTTTGGTCAACGTTGTAACACTGTTTTAGAAACATATCGAATTTGTTTATTGCCGCCAGCAAAGTGCAATTAGAAGGGATCCTCATGACCTGTGTCAGTATTGTAGCATTTTGACTCTTTATGTTCCGAAAAAAGATAAGCTTGAGTGATTCGCCTGTAAGATGTGTGATGGCGACATCATTGAGCCGAAAACAACTGAACGAGTAGCAGTAACTGTCTGAGGGGGGTGTATGAAGCAAGGTTCTATTGTGAACAAGTGTAATAGTGATATCACTGTTGTGTTTTTTCCGGTGCATGGTGTATAGGGGTACGGCGACCTTATGTATCCTCTTTAGATGGCATAAAATAGCTAACAAGTGCAAATCGTTTACTCTGACGGAAAATATCAAACGACCATCTCTTCCAATCTTGCATCCGTCGCAAACCGTCTTATCAGGCATCAAAAGGCGGCCGGCGAAATTCCCAACTGAAAAATCATACAGCTTCACAACTTTTTGTACATTACACATCTTCCCTTTTACCAGGAGTATAAAAAGTAGGAGATAGACTGATGCGAAGTGGTTCGTCATGTACGATAAACGACCACCAAAATCATAAAAATGTGAGGACTTGTATCTGAGGCCGTATTGGAATGTCTTTCCACTGCGGTGAGGGCTGTACACCATTACCCTTTCCCAAGGAATAGGATGTTCCGTATACCTCACTACTACCCACGATTCTGTTGGATGGAAATCTACCCAAAGTCCTGTTTCATTCACGAGAATTGGGGGGCGTAATGACAGACGCTTGCTTAAACCGTAGCGGAGAGAGACAAGACCGTTCTACGTGTTGTTTTGAAAACACCAGAGAGTTTCCCTCTGAAACGCCGAGCACAGTGCTCCTTAACTTGCAGAAAGGTTAAAAAATTGCATTGAAATGAAACCTGTGCCATATTGTTGACAATATCGTGTACTTTTCATAACTGAAAGAATTTAAAAAATCTGTTGGCTACATTGTGGTTACCACATATTCCATTCCGATCACAATTGACTTTGTCATCTTTAAGATATCAATAGACAAAGCTTCAGGTGTTTTCCATTCTTTCCTGTACATTGCACATGTATTAAATGTACAGGGAAATGTAAACAAATACAAAAACTCATTTTTTAGCTCACCCGTGAGCGTTTGTCGTGGTGCAGCGTCCGTCGTCGTCCGTCGTCCGTTAGCAGGGCACGTTTTGTAACCGCTGGAGCTATTGATCTGAAACTTGGTACATATATACCCCTAGGTCAGATGACCTACGACACCAAGTTTCGGTCCGATTCGATTCTTGGCTTGGCCTCCAGGTGGCCAAAACCAAAAACACAAAAAGTGCAATAACTCCTGAACTAATGACTGGATCGTCTCCAAATTTTTATCATAGGTGTATCTAACTAGGATACATGACATATATAACGGGTTTTTGATTTGACCTACTTTTCAAGGTCACAGAGGTCAAAGTTCGACAAAAGTAACGAACCTGCCACAGTTCTTAATTATTTCACCGAGCATCTTCATATCTTGCATAAACATGTATTAGAGGGGTACCTTCAAAAATACCGAGTTTCGGCCCGATCGGACATCCAATATGGCCGCCAGGTGGCGTAACCTGAAAATCATCCAAGTGCTATAACTCAGGAACGGCTTGACCCAGGGTGCTCAAACTTGATATATACCTCCCTCTAGATGACCTTTACAAGCACATCAAATTTCGGCCTGATTAAAATTCCAATATGGCCACCAGGTGGCGTAACCCGAAAATCATCAAATGTGCTATAACTCAGGAATGACTTGACCCAGAGCGCTCAAATGTGCTATGTGGCTCCCTCCAGATGACCTTTATGTGCATGTGAAGTTTTGGCCTGATCGGACATACAATATGGCCGCCAGGTGGCAGGCATAGCCCAAAAATCATTGAAGTCCTGCAACTTGGGAATGACTTGACCCAGATTGCTCATAACTGACATGTACCTCTCTCTGTCATTACACTATTATGTTCAAACGGGTGAGCACATGGTCCATGGACCATTTCATTTCAAAATTTTCCCAACAGATAATTCTTTCAGTTATGGAAAGTACATGATATTGGCAACAATATGGCACAGGTTTCATTTCAATGCAATTTTTTTAACCTTTCTCACGCTGCACGTTAAGGAGCACTGTGCGAGGGTAGCGACGTTTAGAGAGAATTCCTTCCATTTTTTCGGGTGCGAAATTTTCAGGGGGCACATATCCGTTGATACTAATATTACCAACATCGACCGAATCATGCGGACTTTTGTTGAAAGTGCATGGTAGTCAAGATTGTGCGATTTTGCACCACAACATAATTAGCTCGTCATAGGCCTGCATGCTTTCTATTGGAGAGTTTCCGTGCGCTGAGCCATGTTGAAAGTATGTACGCGGCCACAGATCGTCAGGGGAACACGACAACAGTACCAATTCGGCGCGAAAACATCTGTGTCGTAACGCTTGAATGGAAAAGGCCACTAAAATCGCACGCGTCTCGCTAGCTTCCGCGCGTGAAACTCGTCCGTGGAAACGCTCCAATGGAAAGCAGGCCTTACGAACACAGAAAACAGCCTGTTCTTACATAACCCGTCGTCGCACATATCAGTCCGGGCCTGGAAACCTTTCCGACTTCGGACTCGGAAGCAAGGGATGTCCGAATTCGGACGCCGAAAAATTAATTACAGTTGAACCTCTATAAGGACACCTCTGGGACTGACAAATGCTGTCCTTAATTGAGAGGTGTCCTGATTACAGAGGTCAAATGAGTAGAAATGAATTTGGGACCAAACTTCGGTGTCCTTAATAGAGAGATGTCTCCTCCTGGCAGAGTGCATTGAACCCCTTGCAGCTATACTAGAGTATAAACATCGACATGTGAGTCAACATGTCGGTTGCTCGCGCCACCTGTGATGAAGTAACCACACTGAGATGAGCCTAAGACCGTGTTTCCACGAGGCGTTTGCGGGCGCGGATTAGGAGGCGGGCGCGGGTGCGAGTGAAATAGCTAAAGGGAAATACATGTACGTTGGATCGATTTTTCCACCCGCGACCGCGTCCGAATCCGCGCCCGCAAACGCCGTGAAAACACAGTCTAACAGCTGACTGCCTGTATGGTAACTTTATAAGTTCTGTTGGTGAGGCCTATTTTCTTTGGAGGTCTGTTTTCTTAAAATAATTTATTAATACATGCAGTAAGAAAGATGTCGTAATTACCCTTTTTTGGTACATCCCGGCCCCGGAGTATTGAAAAGCTTCCGATTTCTCCATGCACGTCCCTCGTTTTTTACTCAGCTGACAGGCGAAACCCTTCGTTTCTCTTAACGCGGCAAATTTGTAGGCCTACATTTGGAGTGGCAGCACACGACGGCACAGGCAAGGTACGAACGGACGTATTGGTGTGGTATATCTGGTTGCCGTATACCCCAATCAAACACGACCGCTTGAAAAGAAATAGCAACAATGCCCTTCATCTTCGTCTTGTTTGCACCTGATGAAACATAAATAGATCAGTATCGGTGTTAGGTTTTTCCGTGTTCCCCATCTGTGAGTGTTCGCGTCCTGTTGTCTGACGGAATAAGCTGCGACTTGACAATAGCTAGCGCACACACAGAGGAACATGTCAATCTATCTGCCTGAACCCGTGATATATAAATAATGATCTCTAAATAGATCCGGGCAACACAGAAAAAAAAATCAACTCGAGTGGAGACTCAAAGTCTCACTTTAGGGACAAAATGGTTCGAAATACTTTTTGACTCGAAATGAAACAGAAAATATTTCGGCCCGAGACAATGACACCTCGTTCAGAGAGAAAATATTTCGGGTTGAGATACTGACAGTCTCGATCTGAGAGAAAATATTTCAGGCCGAGATGTCATTGTCTCGCGCCGAAATATTTTCTGTTTCATTTTGAGTCAAAAAGTGTTTCGAACCATTTTGTCCCTAAAGTGAGACTCTGAGTCTCCACTCGAGTTGATTTTTTTTTCTGTGAAGTGCGATGTACGCGGTCAGGATATGACGACTGATTAAGTCCTAGTTTTACTGAGTTGCTGAATTTGTGATGTGCGCGCAGCGCGTACATCACCAGCGACTGATCAGATCAGTTGCTTTCAGTCGCAAGTGCGATGTACGCCTGGCTTTAGGGCCAGGCAATAACTCAGTTTCTCACTGAGGCCAAGTTCCTGCATCTGAGATATGAACAATAATGATCTTTTATCCCATTTGATTTTGCTGAAAAAAATTGCACAATTTACGGGGGGGGGGGGCATTTGCCCTCTCCTCCTTGTCCCTACGGGCCTGATAATGACGGATTTATCCAAATTTCTCTTGACGTACCTCACTCGGCATTCCTGCCATCGGGTTGTGTGACCGTCAAGACGGTGGCCAAAGTCAAGTTCGTCTGAATAACACACCGCACTTACTACAATTAGCATTCACCTGCAGTGCCGACCGCACAGAAAGTCCGATAGTGCTACCGGCGCCTATCGGCAGTTAGTTGTAACGCATTTTCCCATTAACTAAACCGCCGATAGGCACCGAAAGCACTATTGGACTTTCTGTGCGGTCGGCCCTGGAAGTTTCCCTACAGTAGAGCAGGGACGAGTAGTCATTAGAGAACTAGTGTACGCGTAGTCCATACATGCGCTGCAATGCACTACGGAAGTATTATCCAGGTATTATTTTTACTTGGCTCACTCGGGAACGTTTTAGGGAGCTCATAAGGAATGCCTGGACCACTCCATGAACAAATATGAAAATATGTGCCCATGTACCCGACTACAAAGTAAAATTATGCACTAATGCATAATGTATGGCACTTTTATGAACACAATGAACATCCGTCTCTCAATCTGTGCCTGTATCAGAAAAACAAAAGGCTCACCTACGACACCCTCCCAACCTAAGTGTGTC
Organism: Notospermus geniculatus; assembly: GCA_002633025.1. NCBI lineage: Eukaryota > Metazoa > Nemertea > Pilidiophora > Heteronemertea > Lineidae > Notospermus > Notospermus geniculatus. The sequence continues at coordinate 28,252 of NMRB01001549.1, read as the reverse complement.
CTGAACAGGACGAACATGATTTGAAACCTATCAGGAAACTTTCATCCACAGTACCCACGGTGCACAATCAATTGCCGTACAGCTGCGGGAGAAAGTTCCGGGTATTTCACTGCTTGCGCTTCCACTACTGGATTTGAGGTTAGTATGATCGGCTACAGATGGCGAAACGTGGAATGAAGGCGCCTATTGTTCTGGTACTTTCGAGCATGCGCTATGTCGCAAGCGATCTTATGCCACCTGCAGCCGATCATAATACTACAAATAGATCCGGACTTATTGCCATTCCACTACAGAAACACCACTGTTGATCCGCATCTAGTTTGATTCGGAGTATGATCGGCTATGCTATCCGAACTAAATAGATCCGCACTTAATAGAACCGGACTTATTAAACCCGGCAATTCTGTAATGGAAGCAGAATGGACAAATACCGGCCTTTTTTGTAGTGGAAGCGCAACTTATAAGAGGTACCGCCCACGAATTCCTTACTGGCGAAGAGAGGGAAGAAATCATTCGGTATTTGTGTACAATGTGATTAACTGTAGAAGTTCGTTTTTTGGTACTCCTTCAATAGTGATCTGGTTGTAATCTATACAATAAAAGGGAAAGTGCGATTCTTTGTCCGCTATGCACGGAAAACCGGTGGTATTTAGTGCATAACGGTCATGTTCAACGCAAAAAATAAGTGCAACTTTTGGCCTGCAAAGTGTGGTTTTAAGGCATTTTTCTTTATGGGAACTTCCCAAGTTTATTTAAAGCTGAAGGGGAATTCCAGTGACCTACTTATTATAAACAGCGGCTGATAAGCAGATACACGGTAGGACTCATGTGAGCCTACTGGAGTATACCATGAATCCGGGTCATCTTGGCTTCAACAAGCATCGTATTTAGTCATTCATTATCAGTTGTCACACTAGGCCTACCATTCCCGTGAATCTGAACCCAGGGCCGGATCCAGGATTGACAGAAAGAGGGTGTAGCTCGACGGAGGGGTGCGCATCCATTTGACAATATTAAGGGCTTTCAGATGCATTTTCCTGGCATCTCAGAGCAAAATACTCGAATTTTTATGTGATTAAATTTTTCTTGCAAAAAAATCATTGCTCTGCCAAAAAT
>NMRB01001549.1:10127-21139 GCA_002633025.1 Notospermus geniculatus | reverse complement strand
TGATAGAGACATGATATCACCCACACTTTAGGTTATTGAGGATGCACATTTCGATTACGCAATGACCTTGATTGTCAGAGGTCAAGGTCAAGGTCAAACATGAAAATTTGTAATTTCTCTGCCTGTGGTAGTGATAGAGACATGATATCCCCCATACTTAGGTTATTGAGGATGCCCATTCCGATTATGCAATGACCTTGATGATCAGAGGTCAAGGTCAAGGCCATACTTTGATAATTTGATACATCTCTGCCTATGGCAGAGGTGGAAGCATGATATCACCCACTATTAGGTTACTGAGGACGCCCATTTTGATTATGCAATGACCTTGATGATCAGAGGTCAAGGTCAAACCTGATGATTTGAACACATCAAAATGGCAACCAGCAGGCTGCCTGTCATGCCTGTAAGGTCCTCTTAAAGAAGCGGGAACCATCAGACATTTACAATGTCATCTTGTTTCCATTGCTGTAGGTGTTGAAGGAGCCGAGTTATGCCATCAGATTAAAGCGTGACAGACAAAATATCAAGTCCGATATGTTGATTACTTCATGATGGAGACATCTGAGATTGAAAATTATTGGCTCATTGGATTGCCCAGGTTGACAAACCTAGGGGTAGGATTTGTTTCCAAGGCTATAGCTGTTCAAGGAGATCAGATATGAAGGTGTGACAGACAGGACACACAGACACACACACGCACACACACACACACACGCACACACACATACACATACCCAGACACCATGACGAAAAACAATATGGTTCCCGATCTGACTGATCGGGAACCATAATAAAGCAATTATACAGAATACCAATCCTTAGTAGTCATCTACACATCCATCGATATGTCGAATGACAATTTCTTAATGAAGAGGGCGAAAAAGTACTTTCTTGCCTCGACATGCTAACACTGCATCGGCCATAGGCCTTATCGCACCTAGCACGTGTGAAGCCAGCCAGGCGGAAAGGGCCCAAACATCAGCGCCGCCGTAGTACATGCACAATACATTGAGCTGTGCATGGCGTGCATTTTTGGTAAACATTGGCCAATAAAAGTAACTTCCAAAAGCCGGATGCGCCTAAACTACTAGCTACGTGGGAGGCGGTATGAAGTGATTCAAATCAATAAATTATTGACCACCGGTCGTCTTTGCGATCGCAAAAAAATCGATGATTAATACACTGAATCCATAAACATGATCATGGGGCCCTCTCCCGTAATTCGTCTCGACGGTCACGTGCCAGTAATTGACCAATCAGCGCGGGGTTGGGGCGGGGTTTATGATAATGTGTTGGTGATGTTTATGGACTGTCAGTGTATTAATCATCGATTTTTTGCGATCGCGAAGACGATCGGTGGTCAATAATTTATCGATTTGAATCACTTCATACCGCCTCCCACGTAGCTAGTAGTTTAGGCGCATCCGGCTTTTGGAAGTTACTTTTATTGGCCAATGTTTACAAAAAATGCACGCCATGCACAGCGCAATGTATTGTGAATGTACTACGGGGGCGCTGATGTTTGGGCCCTTTCCGCCATGTCCGCCTGGCTGGCTTCACACGTGCTAGGTGCGATAAGGCCTATTGTTGGCAGTATCGTAAACCACGGTCTCATCACCGCAATAAGCTCAACTTATAAACCTCCGCACGAATATACACCCTTTGTTTTTTTCAAAAAAAAAACTATATTTTATGCACAAAAACAAAGTTTTTTTAACCATAAAACTGGGTTTTATTGCAAAAATATAGTTTTTTTTTAAATAAGTGGACGAACCGCTTGCCAAACGCGTACCGGAGCTAAGGTGCCTTATAAGTAAAAGACCCTATCCACGTGAGAATCGAAACATGAGTAGCTTAAGGTGGCCTCTTTGCCAGGGCGAATAATGCGATGGCACCAGCATGAAAAAATAAAAAGAGAATATACTTGTTACTCCACATATTCATCATTTAGAGGGAGGCAGGGCTGAAGACGTGCTTTTCCTTTTTTTAGTCTGACAATAAACCCCACATCCAATGAGCCTCAGGAATTCTCGCCTGAACTGAGTTCCAGTGAGGCAATAGAGAATGAAATTAATGCAGTGGTTCAGAAGTTCAAGGACGCCGAATATTGGAACGCTAATATAGAAACTCGAAAAGGCCCACTTATTATTTGGAGAAATCATATATACCAATTTATAAGACACTTTGGCAACCGCCTTTGGTAGTAAAAGTATTATAAAGGTGAAACTTACTGCCAACAACATCCGGGTGATGCTGCTCATTTTTGAATCATGCCGGCTGTCTTGGAGCCTTCTCTGCTGTGAAAAACCACGCCTTGTCTTGTAGATAATGGCGAAGTTACAGAACGTCATTCCTGTAAATGGTATGGCCGTCGAAAAAATGGGTGTAATGAAATCTACTTCAGCAGTACTGTAGGCACTTAGCGATTTTACAAGTACACATTCGGTTCTACTTGGCGCGTAGTAACCAAAATGTGGCCAACATATTAAAAATATGATCCCAGCAACGGATAGTAGCGAAACCAACGTCCATTTCTTGGTGCATACTGTTTTCGCTTTCAGAGGAAAATAAACACAAATCCACCTCTCAATTGAAATTAACATGATATTCCAGTGGGAAAAATATAGAAGGAAGCTATCCCCAAAATAATACCATTGACACGTGGGAGTAGACCTAGATATGTAGTTATGAAATGTCAATTGGATCACCAATAAAAGTGGTTGATTACAAATAACTAATGTATCGGCGAGGCTGAGGGAGACGAGAAGAATACGAGTGGATATATTACCCACCTTTCGCGCTGTGAGCACAACTACTGTCATAACATTCATTATTATGCCTAAAAGAATAAGAACGGGCTGCAGTCTCCTTACGAGTATAAACCACAATTGGTCAATTAACCATCCATATGGCCAGTTCCACATGTAACCCTTTTCTAATCTTTCTGTAATATGTTCAGTCTTTAATGACAATATATTTTCTGTTACAAATGAATCATTGAACATGATCAATGATGAATAATCTACCTTGCGATGGACGGTTTTGAGTAAACAAAAATTTCCTTTCGGCCTCCAAGAATTATCTTTTTAGAGGAAAGTAATGAAAATGGCCTGAAACCAATTAAGAGCTGTTCATGAGAAAGATTGTAGCCTGTTGCAAAAGATCCTTTCGAACTCCTTATAAAGAACCGAATAGGTGACTTCTATAGTATAAGACATTGGCATTCATTGGCATTTCACGCAGTGGTCTCAGTCAAAATATGTTTCTGCAGTCCAAGAGGTGTAGCCAATCTCTTCCGACCTGCATTCGTAAAGTGGAACTCTTTTGCCCGGTTATTCAGCCGTGGCTTAAAGCTGACGTGAACGAACAAAAAGCCCGCATGCGACGAGCAAGAGAATTGCAAACGCCCTGCAAACACCTCAAACTAATGCCCGTTGTACACGTAGGATTTTTCTTGTACTAAAAATTATAAATAGGGCTTGAATGGGTGTTCACAATGCCTTTCAGCAAGGCAATCGATAGCGTATGACCGAAATCACCCTTCATGAGCCTCATTTATAATTTTTAGTACAAAAAAATCCTACCGTGTACAACGGGCATTAGGCACAGAACATGATAGACCCCACGAGGCCAGGAGGGCGCCACCTTATTTGTCTTCGAGCTTTCGAGGAGTCCAACATCCTTTGGTGAGGTCCTACTGAACACTCATTTTGAAGGAAAAACATTTGACCCACCTAGGAATCGAACCCGCGCCTTGTAAACTCTGTTCCACCGTCTTCCCCATCCGGCCACCGAACTTTGTTGGAAGACTACGCCTGTTTTCTCTTATTCGTAGTATTATTATGTAAGTCGAAGGCCTACGTCTATGACAAACACAAATCATGTCTCTGTCAGCTGGCTCGTTGGCCGAGTGGATAGAGTGATGGATTACAAACCAGAAGGTCGATGGTTCGAATCCCATCTAAATGACTACATTTTTTTTTCTTTGAGTAGTGTAAGAGGTATCCGGAGATGTTGACAGCTCTGTTGCCTGAAGGCAAATAAGGTGGCGCCCTCCTGGGCTCGTGGGGTCTATCATGATCTGAGCCTTCGTTTGAGGTGTTTGCAGGACGTTTGCAATTCTCTTGCTCATCGCATGGGGGCTTTTTGTTCGTTCACGTCAGCTTTAAGCCAGAGATGGGTCGATCCCGACATAAGCGTGGATTAAGCCAGACTTGTATTTCACAGCGCGTTGCGCAAGTTGTGCTTCAAACACAAGCCAAGCTTAAACCTTTGTTAAAATAAACCTGCCAGTGGGGTGGTTGTAAGCGCGACTTACAATGGTAGGCCTATTCATTGTATGCCCGGACTTTGGAGATGGCAGAAGCATTGGATCAGCACGTAAGCCACACCTGAGCAACCGGGCACACATCAAGTAAATTGTATAGGAAAGCATTAGCAAGTAGGGTAACAAGTCAGGCTTAGGTAATCCCAAGTTTAATTCAGGTAGTGCAATAAACTCGGAATTGATTAAGCTGTTCTTACGACGAGGCATAAGTGCGACTTAAGGCCTCCATACACTGAATGACAAAAGTCGAAATTAGTCGAAGCTATCTATAGTCACTTCGACAGCAGTTGATCTGGCGACATGTTGAAATACTCCACAAAAGTGTCAGAAAAATTTAACATTTGTGGAACGTTTCCACAAAAAGTATTTTGGAACGGACAATTGTAGTGATAAATTTCGACTTTTATCATTCAGTGTATGGAGGCCTACGTGAACTTGAGTTTGAGGAATAAGGCTAGGGATACACTGAACGCGATTTACCCATCGCGCGCGTTGTTTCTTTGTTATTTCATGCCGCAATGCCTCCGAAACAAAAGAGATTCGTGCGAAAATCGCGCGCGATGGGTAAATCGCGTTCAGTGTATCCCTAGCCTAAGCCAGGCTCACGGCGTGAGCCACACCTCAAGAACCGGGCATCTGTTTAGGACACCGTTGTAACTTACAAATTCTATCGTTAATTTGACGTCGCCGTGATTCCTGAGATCAATACGGATAGGACTGACCAGTATTGGACTCAACCATGACGTACTTCACAGAGGCGTCCTCGTTGAAGAAGGTTAGGTTTCACTCCACTCCGTTGCCGAGAAACTCTTCCTTATTTTGCTAAATCCTTGTTTTACTCTGCCTTCTACACGTTCCACACGACAAATATCAAATGGTTTGAAACTGTATCTCATTCGTGACAGTATGGAATGAAATACACCAACTGAAATGCAGACCTTCTAAACCAAGTTGTTAGTTGACTCGAGGTGTTTGTTTACATTCTGCCGTTTTTTTGACAAACGCTTTTTAGTTTATAATGTGTTTTCCCCGGGCCAATATCTAAACTATCATATTGATATTGCTCTCATATCATATTTTTCTGTACGTGTTGTTCGACTCCTGCATAAGAAGTATAATATATACAGGTGTGGAAGAAATGGTAGTCCTAGGAACGCATGTCCGAGTAACAATCAGCCGACCTGACTCAAGTTGCGGTTCCCTGAGCGCAGATGCCGCCTGTTCCACGATGAGCGCACCTATTTTCACTTTCGCCACCTGACCATGATTTCTTCACTTGATGCCGACTGTTCCGTCATGGCGCAGGCAATCGTACGTGCGACCTGATATCAGCAATACTCAATACTCAATACTGAACTGGTAGCAAACTCTGAATACTTTGTCATCAACCGGCCGTTACCTTTAACCCTCTTGGACAAGTGGTAAAAAGATAATTAACACCAATCTGAGATTGTTGTGTCACTTTAGGCCTTTTTACACGGTGCGGGTTCGAGGAAACCTACCTCCACCCTCCTCGGGCAGGTTCGGGTCCGGATGGATTGATCACTTTTACACCGTGCGTGTTCGGTAACCGGCCTCGATCCAGTTCGAGATAAGTTCTTTGAATGCGTGCCACTAGATGGGGTGTCTCAACGTTTCGACATTTGTGAGGTTTTGTAAATCTGACGAAACACGAAGTACGAAATGCGAAATTGGACTTAACTTCAAGGACCTAATGTAAATGTATTTCTGGAGATGGTTGGTGCCACAAATATCGCTTGCTGCAAGAGCGTCGTTTAGCGTATGACACAAGACCAAAGAGAGTTGCAGTGTATATTACACTTCGAATTTTATCTATCGTTTCCACTTCATAGCAACGAAGTGGAAATTTAAAAATTAAAGATGCACCATAATTCTCTCTGTCTTGCATGATATGCTAAAAGACGCACTGGCAGCAGGAGGCTAGTGACCTGACCAGCTGACCAGGGCCTGGTTGCACCAAACTTGTCTTACGTTCTTATCGTAAGATAAGGAATTTGCGACAACTTTAAGACATGTCGTAACTGCGGTTGCACCAAAAACCTCGTAGGCTTGTCCCAAAATGCATATCTTACGACTTGTCGTAGGACATGCACTACTGGACTATGCACAGCAAGTGCCCGGTCAACTGTCGAAAGAACCAGCAAGTTTTTTCACTTAGCAGATACAAAGTATCCTCACTGGCTCCATCAGATGAATGCCGTGTTGTGTTCAGATTCGAACCCGGGACCACTCGGCTGTCAGGGCTCTTTTATATCAACTGACCTTCCGAGTGTAATTGCTTGAAACGATATTTTCTTGCTTCTATGAAAATGTACTATACTTTGGAATTCAAACGACCCTTGAATAAGTATTTTCATTCCCACTACAGTGTGGCCCAGTGAAAGTGTCCCTTGAGCAATCAGGAATCAATTGGATATGGGGCACGTTTTTTCTGGACCACCCTGTAGTGCGGAAGAAAATTTTAATGAAATGGTCCATGGACCATGTGCTCACTGGGTTGGACATAATAGTCTAATGACAGAGGGAGGTACATATCAGTTATGAGCAATCTGGGTCAAGTCATTCCCAGAAAAGACTTTGATGATTTTCAGGTTACGCCACCTGGCGGCCATATTGGATGACCGATCGGGCCGAAACTTCACATGGACATAAAGGTCATCTGCAGGGGGCCACAGCACATTGGAGCGCTTTGGGTTAAGGCATTCCTGAGTTACAGCACTTTGATGATTTTTGGGTTACGCCACCTGGTGGCCATGTTTGAAGTCAAATCAGGCCGAAATTTGACATGCATGTAAAGGTCATCTAGATGGAGGTAAATATCAAATTTGAGCACTCTGCGTCAAGCCGTTCCTGAGTAATAGCACTTACTTGATTTTCAGGTTACGCCACCTGGCGGCCATATTGGATGTCCAATCGGGCCGAAACTTGGTATTTTTTAAGGTACCCCTCCAATGCATGTTTATGCAAGATATGAAGTTGCTCGGTGAAATAATGACAAACTGTGGCAGGTTCGTCACTTTTGTCGAACTTTGACCTCTGTGACCTTGAAAAGTAGGTTAAATCAAAAACCCGTTACATATGTTATGTATCCTTATTAGCCACACCTATGATAACAATTTGGAGATGATCTAGTCATTAGTTCAGGAGTTATTGCACTTTTTGTGTTTTTGGTTTCCGCCACCTGGTGGCCAAACTGAGAGTCGAATGGGACCGAAACTTGGTGTCGTGGGTCATTTGACCTAGGGGTATATATGTACCAAGTTTCAGATCAATAGCTCCAGCGGTTACGAAACGTGCCCTGCTAACGGACAACGACGGACGACGACGACGACGACGGACGACGGACGCTGCACCATTGTAATAGCTCACCCCAGTGAGCTAAAAAAGTGTTTGTTTGCGGCCAGAAATCATCTTTGGTGCTGGATGTGGAACCACAGTTGATTTGAGAACCATTTATCCCCAATGTTACCGTGACAGAAAATCTCAGTATTTTTTACGACTTCTCCTAAAGGGTTAAAGGTAACGGCCTGTTGAGGACAAAGTATTCAGAGTTTGTTACCAGTTCAGTAACAGGGCTAGTATTGCTGATATCAGGTCGGACCTAGGATTGTCTGCGCCACGACGGAACAGCCCGCATCAAGTGAAGAAATCATGGCCAGGAGGCGAAAGTGAAAATATGTGCGCTCATCGTGGAACAGGCGGCATCTCCGCTCAGGGAATCGTAACTTGATTCAGGTCGGCTGATTGTTACTCGGACATGTGTTCCTTGGACTACCATTTCTTTCACACTTGTAAATATTGGTTGACGTGGGCGTAGTCCTTGTTTTGCGTGTTTGTGCGAACATTCTTTATTTCAAACTCTTTCCACGTGAACCATTTACGCCGCCAGGCTTGTTATAATTCTTATGCAAGAGTCACAACACGTACAGATAAAAAACGGATATGAGAGTAATAACACTATGATAGTTTGTATATTGGCCTGGGGAAAAACACAATGTAAAACTAAAAAAAAAACGTTTGTCAAAATAACTTATTCCGAAAAAAGGCCGAATGTAAACAAACGCCTCGAGAAACTTGGTTTAGAAGGCATGCATTTCAGTTGGTGTATTTAATTCCATACTGTCGCGAATGAGATCCACTTTGAAACCATTTGATGTCGCGTGGAACGTGTAGAAGGCAGAGTAAAACAAGGATTTAGCAAAATAAGGAAGAGTTTCTCGGCAACAGAATGGAGTGAAACGTAACTTTGTGTATTCTCTTTAACGAGGACGCCTCTGTGAAGTACGTCATGGTTGAGTCCAATACTGGTTTGTCCTATCCATATTGACCTCAGGAATCAAGACGTCTTCATATTAACGATAGAATTTGTAAGTTAGAACGGTGTCCTAAACAGAGAGTTCCACTTTACATAGTCTCGCTTCACCATCCCCTCGCTCTTGTTACACAAGCGAGAGTCTGGTAGAAAAGATTACAACTTTCGTTACCGCCAGGTGGCGAGTGTCCATCTCAGAGCATCCGAATCTGATTGGCCAACGGCTGATTTGACGTCATCAAACATGGCTGCGCCCATGAAACGCATGATGAAGGAAAGAGTCTGAGGGAAATTTTACCTTTTTAGCACAGTAGGAACGACTATCCATGGTCATAGATTGACGGAATAAGCCGCATTGTACAATAGGATTTCCATTGTGTGCCATGGTAGGCCACTTCCGACCAGCGATTCTAAAGTTCAGCCAGACGGTAAATTGATCCGTATACAATATAATTCCACTTTATTTCATCGGCAATCAACCTCAAACGGCTAGGTTCGATCGCCTTCTATATATCACTCAGCGAAAACCACGATAAAACTTGTTAAAAAGGTAAAATTTCCCTCAGACTCTTTCGTTCATCATGCGTTTCATGGGCGCAGCCATGTTTGATGACGTCAAATCAATCAGATTCGGATGCTCTGAGCTGGACACTCGCCACCTGGCGGTAACGAAAGTGGTAGTCTTTTCTACCAGACTCTAGCCTGTGTAACAAGAGCGAGAGTATGGTGAAGCGAGACTAACTTTACAAATCCAGGTCGGATGAGATTGGCTACACCTCTTGGAATGTAGAAACATATTCTGACTGAGACCTCTGTGTGACAGTTCGAATGAACGCCAATATCTTATACTGTAGAACCCACCTATTCGATTCTTTATAAGAAGTTCAAAAGGATCTTTTGGAACAGATTACAATCTTTCTCATGAACAGATCTTTAATCGGTTTCAGACCATTTTCATTACTTTCCTCTAAAAAGATAGTTCTTGGAGGCTGAACGGAAATCTTTGTTTACTAAAATCGTCCATATTGAGGTAGATTAATCATCATTGATCATGTTCAATGATTCATTTGTAACCGAAAATATATTGCCATTAAAAATTGCATATATTACAGAAAGATTAGAAAAGGGTTATTCGTGGACCTGGCCATCTGAATGGGCGAAATATGAGTACTGGTTAATTAACCAGTTATGGTTTATACTCTTGAAGAGACTGCAGCCCGTTCTTATTCTTTTAGGTATAATAATGAATCTCATGACAGTGGTTGTTCTCACAGTCGGAAAGGTTGGTAATATATCCACTCGTATCCTTCTCATCAACCTCAGCCTCGCCGATACATTAGTTATTTGTAATGCACCAATTCGTGGGGTGATCGAAGTGGTATTTCGTTACTACCTACCTAGGACTACTCCGATGTGTCAATGGATTAATTTTGGGCGAACCTTCGTCCGACATTTTTCCCATTGGAATGTCATGTTCATTTCAATTGAGAGGTGGATTTGTGTTTATTTTCCTCTGAAAGCGAAAGCAGTATGCACCAAGAAATGGACGCTGGTGTCGCTGCTATCCGTTGCTGGGATCATATTTTTAGTATGTTGGCCAAAATTGGGTTACTACTCCCGAAATATTTACGAATGTCTACTAGTACAAGCGTTTGGTGCCTACACTACTGCTGAAGTAGATATCATTTTACCCGTTTTTTCTACGGCCATTCCATTCACAGGAATAATGCTCTGTAACATCGCCATTATCTACAAGATAAGACGGGGGTTTTCACAGCAGAGAAGGCTCCAAGACCGCCGGCATGATTCAAAAATGAGCAGTATGACCAGGATGTTGTTTGCAGTAAGTTTCGCCTTCATAATACTTGTACTACCACAGGCGTGTAACAGAGGGATAAATAAATTGATATATACGGTTTCTCCAAGTAATGAATCGTGGGCCCATTCGGCTTTCTTTATTACTGTTCCAATATTCACCGTCCTTGATCTTCTGAACCACTGCATTAATTTCATTCTCTATTGCCTCACGGGAACTCAGTTCAGACGAGAATTTCTGAGGCTCATTAGATGTGGGGTTTTTGTCAGGGTACAAAAAGGGAAAACTGAGGCTCATTAGATGTGTTTTTTTTGTTAGGGTAGAAAAAGGGAAAACTTGTCTTCAACCCTGTCTGCTTCTCGACGATAAATATGTGGAGTATCGAGGACTGTAGTCTTCAACCCTGCCTGCCTCTCGACGATAAATATGTGGAGTATCAAGTACTGTAGTCTTCAACCCTGCCTGCCTCTCGACGATAAATATGTGGAGTATCAAGTACTGTAGTCTTCAACCCTGCCTGCCTCTCGACGATA